>KZ062358.1:59551-71753 GCA_002091835.1 Anopheles maculatus
TCCCTCACCCCCACCTCTCTCTCTCTCTCTCTCTCTCTCTCTCTCTCTCTCTCTCTCTCTCTCTCTCTCTCTCTCTCTCTCGCCAACACTTTAATCACATCAATGCGTACCTCTAGTGTAGCAGACGTGTTTTATGTACGCTCAGCCTGATGAAACAGAAGCGCTAAATCACTCAGCATACACCGTGCAACTGTATTCCCCAGTTTCTTTTCACCTTTTATGCTCGTTTGCCGTAAAAAAAGCGCAAAAGAAAAAAACGGAAAATCCTCCAAAAACGCACATGAAAACGCATTCATTTGTGATGGCCGGGGAAATCGGTAGGACAAAATTTTATATGCACCTGACGGAAATTCCACGCATCGTTGAAACCTTCATGTTCGCGATTGCTCGGATTCTTTTTCTCATTTTGGCGCCGGTATCAGCATAGGACACCACCACTTTTTATAACACTCCCAATCACTTCCGTTACCCCTAAACAATTGATTCGTTCGTCGTTGGGGAGAAAAAAAAAACGCCAACAGAGGAAACAAAATAAAATCGAGATATTGGAAAATACGCGCACCGGAAACGACTGAACGGGCTCGCGGTGTCGATAAAATGCACAGCCTATTTCATTAAAATGCGTACAGGATCCGATAACCGACTTACCCGGGGGACATGCAATATTGCATGTGCGTAAAAGTGACGGTTAGCGGGGAAAACTATGCCGATTGATTTTGATGTCGGTTTCGGCAGCTTAGGCACTGTACGAAAGGGGTTGATATGTGACCTATAAAAATGGTTGAAGCGATAAGAGTGAGCCCTGTGATATGAAGGTATCGTGCGATCGTGCTTAACTTCTGGTGAAACGAATCGTGTGAAGCAATGAAAACGTATGGCAGTTTTAGATAGTGCATCGATACGCTTGTACTAAATTGACAATTTAGGGTTTTCATTCTTTAAAGAGAAGAAGTTTCGATAACATTGTATTTTGAATAGATTTGTTATCAATCTACCATAGTAAAGCAATGTGTTTTCTTACAATTATTGCATTGTTTCGGTAAGAGTCTCTATTTAATTTTGTAGCTCTATTTGGTCTTGTTCCTTGTAGGCAAAGAGTGTCTTGTTTATTGACACTGCATAACCTAAGCGTCCTCTGTCAGCAAAGTCCAGGACAAGAATACCGGACATATCAGTGGGATCTTTGGGAATTTGTGCTGTCCATATTAAGCACTTCACTTACTACGCGAATACCCGAAATAATGGTCGTTCAGAGGTAGAAGAAATCCTCTACTATCTTGAGATCCACATCGTCAACTGATACGTTGCTTCCGAGATATTGGAAAATACGCGCACCGGAAACGACTGAACGGGCTCGCGGTGTCGATAAAATGCACAGCCTATTTCATTAAAATGCGTACAGGATCCGATAACCGACTTACCCGGGGGACATGCAATATTGCATGTGCGTAAAAGTGACGGTTAGCGGGGAAAACTATGCCGATTGATTTTGATGTCGGTTTCGGCAGCTTAGGCACTGTACGAAAGGGGTTGATATGTGACCTATAAAAATGGTTGAAGCGATAAGAGTGAGCCCTGTGATATGAAGGTATCGTGCGATCGTGCTTAACTTCTGGTGAAACGAATCGTGTGAAGCAATGAAAACGTATGGCAGTTTTAGATAGTGCATCGATACGCTTGTACTAAATTGACAATTTAGGGTTTTCATTCTTTAAAGAGAAGAAGTTTCGATAACATTGTATTTTGAATAGATTTGTTATCAATCTACCATAGTAAAGCAATGTGTTTTCTTACAATTATTGCATTGTTTCGGTAAGAGTCTCTATTTAATTTTGTAGCTCTATTTGGTCTTGTTCCTTGTAGGCAAAGAGTGTCTTGTTTATTGACACTGCATAACCTAAGCGTCCTCTGTCAGCAAAGACCAGGACACGTACTCTTAGAAGAATACCGGACATTTCAGTGGGATCTTTGGGAATTTGTGTTGTCCATATTAAGCACTTCACTTACTACGCGAATATCCGAAATAATGGTCGTTCAGAGGTAGAAGAAATCCTCTACCATCTTGAGATCCACATCGTCAACTGATACGTTGCTTCCCAGTCAGGATCAATAACAATCAGTATTTTCTTTGATCCTCGATCCTATCCTGTCGTCATCTGCAAAGCCTTGGAATTGGTTCCAGATGCCTCTGATGACGAGACCTGCGCATCTCATGATATCTTCAAGAACGATGTTAAATAGCAAACCGTAAGAATTCGTCCCCTTGCCGAGGCTTTCTTTGAGATTCGCACAATTTCGAAAGCATAATCTCACCTTGTACTGTACACCGTCCATTGATGTCCTTAACAACCGTACCAGCTTCCACAGGCCACCATGAGGTCAATGAACAAGTGCTCCGTGAATATCTGGTGCTCGCGTCATATCTGGAACATCGTCAGACGAGCAAAGATTAGATCAGTGGTCGATTTTCCTCACACAAATACATCTTGGTAGTTTTCGAAGAATTTCGTAGCAAGGAACATAAGTTTCTAAAAGAGTATTCGGGATAGGATTTTACGAGGAGCGTTCAGTATTATAATGGTCTGGAACTATCTTGGTTTTAGTTCGAAGCAACAGCTTGTTCTGGAGATATAGTAGAAAATCACAAAAGATATGAAATGTAGGATTTCCAAAGCTTTTTCTTAAAATTCTACCTCCGTTACATTTATTTAGCATTCCTTTTTTATGTCATTATTGAATGTCTAACTCACTTTATTGCTAATTAAATCATCCTACTCTTTCAAGAGCATCCAGTGCACTGCACTTATTAAAAATGGGTCACTATTCACTGTCGGTTTGCATAACGTCGAATTACCCTTGCAGCACAGAGCAGTACAATAGGAAAAAAAAAACGAAAAATACAGACCGTGAAGTTGTTGTATCACTTTCCTTTCCAGTGTCTCGAACAGTTTTTCCTCCACGCTTTGAGGAAAGAAGTTTTTCACCCTGAAAGTTACAAACAAACACCCCCTAAACAACCGCGCGAATGTCCAGTGTCCTTTTGTGTACCGTCGTACCACCAATGCAACACAACAAAAGCAAAAAACAAAGACCATGAAGTGCAAAAGTTCACTTAAATCTTTGAGCTTCTGTACTGTGTACATACTGTGGAAACCCCGTACAAAACACACCACCAACCAACGCTTTGCTCGACTGTCAGGCGATGTAAAAACCCGAACAAAACGAACGAACACCGAACTCCTTAAGCTCAAGGAACTTTCGAACTCAAGCTAAAACATTTCCCGCTTCGCGCTTTAATGCGCCACAGGAAGAATGTGTGTTTGCGCCAACAGCGTGGAGGATGGTTTTTGTTTCCAACGCTCTCGCTCGCTATAGTTGTACGCTTCACTGTCTTCACTCGTCGACCCATCAAGGGGTTAAGTATCATCGTTTATTGTGCTTGCTCTATGCGCTCGGCAAGGTTTGGGCCCTTCCGCAGTTGGCTGTTGCCACTTTTTCATTAAGTCTTATTTTCATCAAGAAAAATGGCAATTTTCTTGCCAACCCAATACTTAATCCATGGTTTGCCGGCAAGCATCCGGCACAAGGAAAGCGAAAGGAATGTGAAGGAATGCATTTTTATGTTTATTCTTATGGAGTTTGTGTTGCCCGGGGCGTCATTACTTTGCTTTTTACTCGCACTAAATTCTCTCCACGCGCGGTGCTACTGTACGAGAACAGGGAACCGATGTAAAAATACACTAAATTCCAACCTCAGGAAATAGACGGCAAACAATATACTTCGTGTCGGGAGAGGGAAACGATATCGTAACCGTTAACGATATCGTTTCTTATCTCGGGTGGGTTTTTTGGTTTGATTAAAGGTTCCAGATGCCTTGCCGGAAGCGGATGGGTTTAAAGTTGTCATTTGAGGTCGTTTGTGAAGAACGCGAAACACTTCCGAAGTACAAACACTCTCCAACTCGGCGCATAATTTCACCCACAAAACCAGATTGGATGGGAATTAAGGATTACTGTCCTGTCTTGGGGTTGGATTTATCCTTCCAAAGGAACCCTTTCGCATAGGTTAAGCTGTTGTGGGAATTTGTAAGAAAATTGGAAAATCCGTCCTACCACGATCGTACTCTATCGCAACGGCAGTTGTTTTAAAGCCTTCCCGTTTTGCTGTGAACGCATCAGTTTCAACTTTATTGGACGACTTTACAGCCTAAAATCCTCCACCCCGAGGTACTTTCTTCTTCCCACAGGCAAGAATTTAATTTAAGCCTCATCCAAAACGGACAACTGGCAGGGGATGGTTGACACACAGTGTTGGCGGTTGCTTCTTCGCCGGAAATGAATACTACCATCGGTTTGCCATCTACACCCCTCAGGACGCTTGTCCGAACGCGACTGACCGAGGCGAAATTAACGACGCCCAGTAACAGTCTGTGTGCTCTGACTGCTGGCTAATGACAGCGGCGTACCACGCGTCTGGTGACATCTCGGCCAAAGCGTACGGAAGTGTGTTCAACGTTCTGGCTCATAAATTTTGTTTCCGGCTTCTGCACAAAACTTCTTACTGTCGGGTTTCGGGTTTTCCAATTGAATCGGATGGATTGGGATTTTTCCACAATATCTTCTTGACTCCATCCCGTGCCACTATTACACCCAGATACGTAAAACCCTACTTACCAATCGTATCCGTAGCTCGCTTCTTGTGGGAGGAACAAAAAAAGTTGCACCATCAAGCGGTGACGACGGTGCGGATTAGCCGTTGTGTTTGGCATCAATTGCTAATTAAATTTGTACGGTTGCGTGCGCATGTCGGCAGAATGATGATGACTCTTGAGATGCTGAGGAGTCGGGTCCCGCAGGGTTAGTGTCTGTTTCGCAATCGCGGGTGCCCGCTGCCAATTGCTATGATTAATTGCACCTTAAACAAGCTCCGATTGCACCGCCGGGTTTATTCGATCCCGGCAGCTTGCTTGCACACGTTCCACGTCAAAAGGCGCGAATCGGTGATTAACACTCAAGGTTTAATTAAACCGAGCGGAAATGTCGAAGTAGGGTGGGTGGGGTTTGGGTGGCCAAAAATTGGTTCGCTACGATACGGAGCTGTGCGTAGTTTATTTATGGCGTTAATGCGTTCGATGTGGTATTAAATTTTATTATTTTAAAACGTCTTGCCAAAAGCTATGGCTGGACAGTGTGATTAACGCTGCTGTTAATTGGTGGTGAAGTCAGGATCATTCTTAACAGTAATAAAATTGCTTTTAATTATAAAGATGCAATTCAATTGAACCAATACCATTTCCATTATACAATAAGCTGAATGAAAAAGATTTATGCTACGATTTATTCGCTATCATATGTTCTCATTTTAGTAGCTATCTCATAATGATTGGTTGACTTTCAGTTGTGTGATTTCTTGAGTCACCAACTAAAGTATATGAGTCGATTATACGGAAGTAACAGCTCCGGTAATTAACACTAAAGGACTTGTAACAAATCCCAACTAGAGCAGTTATTATCAGATTTGTTACAAATCATGTAAACTATTGACAGGGCATGGATATAGAAGGCACAACCTGATAGCTCAACGATTTGTAAGTTGACAAGCTGTACAGAGCTGTAGCAGAGCGAAATTTTGAAGAACACACAAAACAAACATCGAGTCTTCAATATCACATCCATCAGATCGTCAATTTCGTCAATATCTAATGAAAGATAAGTTCATGATCAGGAATTTCTAGGTGTACATTATAAGATCTAAAATCGGTTGAAATAATTCCTCAAAGTATGGACATCTTTGAAAAAGATCTGCCTTTAAGGAATTATTTATAAGTGCAAACTGGATTGTAAAACCAAGTTTAATTAGATTAACTATCACGAATTCACGTAACACATCGAATCAAAAAATCTTATGTGGACATGGAATTCTTGATCAGCTGCCTAGCAAGTTCTAGGAATATGTATCAAAAATCTGACTGTCTTAAATAATGCAGAACAGTATAGTATAAAATAATGTGCTGTTTTAAAAACTTCAACATTTAACGTTAAATGTAACATGATAAAATTCTTGAGCCTTTCCCTAGCCTTGCTCTCCTGCATCCATTTATGACTCGAGCACAGTTAATTCATCCTTTATATGTGAGCAGCGACGTTGCAGGAATTAATTACATACACCTCTAGTTTCCCGAACCCAAGCCTTTTCGTTACATTAAACTAGCTTAGCGTGTCTGCTGTGAAAAAGAAAACAAGCCGCTTTTATGATCGTCATTTCGTTCATTCATCAAACTAACTCCGGTTATAACCATCCCGTCCTCCAAGTAAGAATAGAGCAAAAATTAAAAAAAAAGAAGCACTCACTCACACCCACGGCACGAAAAGTGCATACGGAACAGCATGGCGGACGTGCATAAGTGGCTGCCAAAGGAGAGTCGTCGGTTTACGTTCGTCAGGCACTAATGCAGCTACCATTCGGTACAGCCCACTTCCCCAGTAGACCTCCGATCCTGCGGAACTGCCACCGTAAACGTGCTTCCCTTTTGCTACGTACCCGGAACGTTGTAAACCGTGTCAGGCGGGAAAATGTAATTATGTTTTCTAATTAAAATCATCTAATAAATCACGGCGAGTGCGCTCGCGTACTATTGTACTACTACTGCACGGTGCATGCACTACTGTAGCCGGCCTCTGTTGGCCTGTGACGCTATAAAAAGCGAGTTCACTACACTTTTGAAGACTACGCTGGTACCGAGCTGGTTCCAACGAGCAGATAATCTATTTTGCTACCGTGAACTCTCTTTCTTTTGTTGCTAATGGAGCTTTGGGGAGGAGTACAAAGGTTTTGAAAATTAATTTTCAAGTTCACTGCAATTAGTGTTGCTGTTGTTAGTACCTCAACCAGTAAACGGGCGAGTGAGTAACATTGATCTGATTATTATTCTTGTAGCGATGCTTTATTTGCTTAACGCCCTTTCGTTTTTGGTAACTGGGGCAAGAGCCTATCCTTAAATTGGGACCTTGTAACACAAAAACCTAGTACAGAGTAATTTTGCACAGCGACATCTAGTGAGAGGAAAAACAGGCATCACGTAGATTGGTTTTTATTAAGCTACATCACTAACTAACGAGGGTGCTATGTGGTTTCGAGCTTGACAGCGTTAAAAGCTGACCGCAGCTTAAAAACTATGTTTTCCGTTTGATCTCGGCAGTGACCTATATCCGCCAGTGGCAGATATTGTTGCCAGATGGTGGCACTTTGTTGTAGGTTTAAGCAGTGTGGTAGTCACGTTGGTTTTATAGGTAGCTCCAGAGCGCCATAAACCAAGACGAGCGTTAATTAGATTATTTTTACCTTCCATTTCTTACCCGCAATATTGCTTTAGCCGTAGATCTGCGTTACAAAATTGCAGTACCCTGAAGATTGCTCCATCAAGAAAAGCACGTGAAAGCTTTAAGTTTGCTTGTTTCTCTCTCTCTGTATTTTAAATTCTGAGCATGCTGTAGCCATTGTTGACAAATGAAATCCGGTTGGATAAAGGTATGGCAAACTTATTTGGAAATCTCTTACCTATGTACACGTCCTGTACAACACAATGCACGCCCTGCTCTCAACCGTTCCACATTGAAATATGAATTGCACATCCTGTGACTCTCGTTCCCGTGTGTGGTTGATGCCAACATCAGGTGAGCCAAGAAAAATGGTTCCATTCCTCATCTCTCACCCCGGGAAGACACTAACCATCCTTGAGCGTTTTCAATTTAGTTCGTCTTTTCAACTCGTTCCCTGCTACTGCTCATGACTTCCAGCAACGATGCTGCGGGCTACATGCATTTCGTTCCCGCAGCCTGGAAGTGCACACGCGTTGATACCATCCACACACTCTAGACGAGATATATCGGGGATATGGAACACGGTAAATTGGTGATGATTTGCAACATTCATGAGTCTTGCAGGAGGGTTTTTTTTAAATATATTTCCAAGAAAGGTAAGGCAAGGACGCACGAGAGCGCTAGGAAAATTACGACATCAAGCGTCATTCGTCCTTGGAAACGCCAACGGGAACGTTTGATCGTACGCGTCCTGGGCACGATCCTTGGATACGCAAAATTGGAAAGAATGATGATGTGTATAGTGCCAATATTTACTTGGCGTCGTTTCCCATAGTTTTTCTTTTTCATCTACTGCTTCTTCCCCATCGTCAACTACTCGGGAGCATCTCAATCAGTTGCGAGAAGTGTTCATCGCTTACCGTACCCTGTGGGCTGCTTCCGGTAACACCTTGTGTCGGTGGAGCAAGCGAAGCATCATATTTGTTCTACTGCTGGTACTGGAAAGATACTTCCATACTTCCAGTAGTAAATGCATATAAGTCTGCGTGCCTTTTGCATGCTCGAAGAATATGCTCACATTTGACGCAAGGAAATTCAATCAATCGATTCTATTTTTGCTTTCTTGAATGATTTGTGTGCAGCTTTTGGAAAACTGTTTGAGCAAGGTGTACTCTTTCACGCACATAAGCTTGAAGAAGGTGTCTTATTACAAGCTTGAGCTTTAAATTATAATGATGATATATAGCAAGAATCCTTAGTTAAAATGAAATAATAAAAAAATAACTGTGAAGCAAAATATTTCTTAAAACGTTCTCGACAACAATCCTATGACAAAGTTTCGTATTATTCATTTCATTTGGAGCTTATCTCCTTTTATACTTATGTTATTTTATTACTTATTTTCTATTTATTTAGTTATGAGATTTGACAGCTCTAATAAGGGTTTGAGATCAATTTTCATTTTATATTTGCATTTGCATAGTTCTTTCATTTTTTAGTACTGTGTTACATATTTTCGTGAAAGAATTTTAGTTTTTGTTTAAGTAGTTTCATCTATTTTATATTCAGTTATTGTTCCTATTAGTTACAAGGGCATGTTTTTACTTGATAACAAATTCGTCAAATTTTCTTGCCAGTTCTACTCAGCGCTCCTCTTTTTCTTTTATTCCCTTTTTTGTCCCTTGAATTCTATGTTTAAACATTCCTTAACCAAGAATATGGTTAAAACGCATACAGATACGTACGAAAGCTATCCAAAGCGTATAAGGATCACTAGCAACGTTAAGAAAACCAATAAAACCAGCTTCTAAAGCTTCTGAAAGGACAATGCACCATCGTTAAATGAAAACGGCAAACCCAAAAAAAATCGAAGAAAAAAACGACATTTGCATAAGAATATGATTTAAATGTTTTGCAGAAATTGGCAGCTGTCTGGTGATTTTTTGTTACTTCTTTCCTGCCCAAGACCAAACCTTCAATTTATTCTTTTACATTCTGTCTTTCAATAGCGGAATAACCTTCTGACTGTATTTTTGCTCCCCATCGGGGGGTTTCCCTTGCTCAATAATGGCTTACCGATAGTCAATATTTGATCGACCGCGAATCGGAGTAGAGCGGCCTTCGTCAATCCCCGGGTGTGACTGGAGGGATAGGTCGTTTTTTCCGCATCCGTTTATACAACGCACGCTTCCTCCGTAAGCCTCCTTTCGCCTAAGCTCCAGCCAGCTTGATCAGTCTTCGTGTCGTGAAGTGATGATGAGAGGTTGACAGCAGCAATAAGGAAGCTTCTGTATTCGTCAGGAAGGGTTTTCGAATTTTCCTTTTTGCAACTATTTTCACATCTTGCTTGCTGTGACCCTCGCTAGATCTTTCCCCAGGCATTTTTTTATCATCCGAGATTGCCAACGGCAACCAAGGGTAGCTGAATGGGTGGCAAAATTATGTAAATTTGATTGGAAAAACGATTTCTCTGTCAATGTCATCGACCGGCGGAGGCTTGGCTGGCGTCCAGTTGACGGCCTTTAGAGGACCAAGCCCGTTTTGTTGGGTAGACAAAAAAAGGACGCGAGAGGAAAATGGAGCTGTAATCGTTTAGGTAAAAATCAAAACCCCGGAAGTCGTCCGAAAGTCCGCTCAGTTAGCCTCACTGAGGACTATCGGGGTGACCTCCCTTTGGCGTTTGTTTGATTGACAGTTTTCACTGGCAGGATGCTTTTCTCACTCTCCCCTAATCCGGACGCGAAAACACCTCGTGTTTACTGTCGCCATTCCAATCGGTCTATTGATGTGTCTGGGAGATCCTGGCATACCTATACAAGGCGTGGGTTTTGATGTTGTCACAACTATCCCGCTAGAGTACTACCATTGCCCATTCCGAACAGTGCAACGTTTTTGATGTTTTAGTTGTAAATGAAAATCCCCAGAGTTTTATGCGATGGTAAGGTGTGGTTTTGGAAAATGGGTTTTCATTAAAATACTGTCCCGGTCATCTCACACCACCGATGGCGGCAATCATCCGCCGTTGAATAATAAAATCTCGTCGGTCGCTTTTATGCTTTTATTTTGTCTAGCTGCACCGTGCTCTGGTTGTGCAGCACGATTGCATAATTTCCATAACAAAATTGCATTGCAATTCGTGGAGAGGGAGAGAGAGAGAGAGCAAAGAGCGACACAGATGAAGGTTGGACACATTAAAATTCCGTCAGTTGGCATGTTGTGCGCGCGCGACCGTTTGCGACAGTATCTCACGATCGCTTATCGCTCACTTTCCGACTGGCGGCTTTTTCTGTACGAGTTAATTTTAATATCTCGTTGCGAGTTTGAGTGATATTACAGGTAAGCTATAAGGAGTGCAGAGATGCATCAGTGTTGGGACAATGTCCGGCACCATTCGTTAAATGGATAGTTCACTTACAATGTTTGTTGAGACTAGTTACTTCGAATGAAATTTGATATTTGAAAATGATGTTTTGTTTGCATTTTTCGCTAGTAAAAATATGAACTAAATATAATAAATATTACGTCATAATATCAAAGCACAATTGTTTACGCAAGAATAATTATCCATGTTAATTTAAATTTATAACATTAAGTTCTTTTAGTACCATTAATTTTGATATCTTAGAGAGTTCATACTATTAAAGGTCAGACATTGTCAAACATTACATATGCATCATGTGATATGGCTTACAACCAATACTAAAATATGCCCTATGCATGAATAACTAACCAAATACTGGTATGTCAAAGTCAAACAAAGAAAATATGACAGGTCATGACGTTCTAAGGTTGTTTAGCCAAATAGGACAGAGAATATGTTCGCTTAGATTCATTTATCTCGTATTGAATTCGCTCCTTTTAAGTGTTTTTTCAGTTTAAATTTTTTATATTACAAACTTTTATATTAACCACATTTGATTTTCTTTTAAGGTGTTCCTTTTTTTTATTTTAATTTTTTAGATATTGTTCGCGCAGAACGCTTAGTAGGACTCTACTGTTGGAAGCGTTTACAAGGAAACGTGCTATAAAGATATGGCATAAAAGAAAAGGTAGAACAGATAGGAAGAATGAAAAAGAAGAAAGTCAGAACAAAAAATACACAACGTAGGAAAGGTCGATTGTAAGAAAGCTCCGAAATAAAGTTTGTAAAGTATATATTTCTAAAATTACAAGCCTCGCAGAAAATTCGTTTTGCGGTTAGCGCGAAACATATGGTGCCGTGACCAGGATTGTAAAGACGAGGCAGTTTTTGGAATATTTTGTGGAAAGTTAAATTATCCGATTGGGAATCTCAACGAATCGCGATGGTGGACATTTTAATTTTGTCGTTGAAGAGGAACGCGCTACTGGCGTCATTAGGTCGGTACGAAAGTTTCGTAGCAAACTATTTGGAAGAACGTGATCTTCAACAAGTGCCGTTACGTTTGGAACGTTTTAAGTGTTTGTGGTCGGAACTGGACGAAACTCAATCGAGATTGGAAGAAAATACCCAAAGTGAAGTGGAAATTATTAGCAACAGTGAAAAGCGAGCGCATTACGAAGACATTTGTTTCCGCGTCCAAACGTTTTTGGAATCGAAGCTGACGAGCAAAAATGCTGCTGCGGAAAATGCAACGAGTGCAGTCAGGGCACTGACCGGGTTAAAGCTCCCCACGATCTCCTTGCCTGAATTTAGTGGTGATTTTATGCAGTGGTTACCGTTTCGGAATACATACGAGGGCCTAATTCATGACAATACGGAGGTGCCTCTAATACAGAAGTTTCACTACTTAAGAGCGGCATTGAAAGGAGAAGCGGCCCAGCTTATTGAATCGATTGCGCTCAGTGCTGATAATTACGAGTTGGCTTGGGATTCGGTGGTGCAGCGTTATTCGAATGAGTA
>KZ062358.1:73539-111102 GCA_002091835.1 Anopheles maculatus
GATTTGCATCTCAAATCCCATTGCTGGCCGGTTATACGATCGAACGATATGCGCTGTTGCCTAACTCTCGAACAGAGCTGCACGTGTTCTGTGATGCATCGGAAGCTGCGTATGGTGCGTGCATTTATGCGCGCTGTGAGGATGAAGCTGGAAATGTACGAGTATCATTATTGGCGTCTAAGTCACGTGTTGCCCCGCTCAAGAGAGTTACCTTACCTCGTTTGGAGTTGAATGCTGCTGTTTTGGGTGCACATTTATATGATCGAGTCCATAAAGCGTTGCATACTGCTATAGCTGACGCTTATTTTTGGTCTGACTCAAGCATCACTTTGCAATGGATAGATTCGCCTCCTAGCACCTGGAAGACATACGTTGCTAATCGCGTAGCTGAGATACAACATTTCACGCGTGGAGGCTTTTGGAGGCATATACCGGGTCTGGAAAACCCCGCGGATCTTGTATCGCGTGGCATGACTGTTTCCGAGTTCCGGGCGTGCAAAATATGGAGTAATGGTCCCACATGGTTGGCGTTGTCGAAGCACAATTGGCCAACATTGCAGCCACCTAAGACTGGTGAGGTGGATTCTGAAAAGCGACTCATTACATCAGCCACTACAAGCACACACACAACACACCCATGGTTCGAGCGCTATTCTTCATTCACGAAATTGGTTCGTGTAATAGCAAACTGTTGGCATTTCATCACAAGGTTGAAGGAGAGAAGACAAGCTAACACGTCCGATATGGAAAGGACATCCGATGCTTTATTGACTGCAGACTCGCTGCAAAAGGCAGAAATCGCTCTTGCTAGATTGGCTCAGCAGGATGCATTCGGCTCAGAAATAGCCTTACTGAAGAAAGGAGCATACGTTGGAAGAGGTTCGCCGTTGAGACGACTGAGTCCATTGATTGATGAGAATGGATTGATAATTGTTGGTGGAAGATTGAAACTGTCGCAGCTTCCATATCAAGCGAAGCACCCGATCGTGCTGCCAAAGAAGCATCCTTTTGCCCTGCGAATAGGAGAATATTATCACTTGAAGTTGATTCATGGTGGAGGTAGATTGTTACTATCGCACATACGAGAAAAATACTGGCCGTTGGATGGAAGAAACCTGGTGAAGGGAATCGTACGACACTGTTTCCGATGCGCGAGATATCAACCAACACTGGCGCAGCAGCAAATCGGACAGCTTCCCACATCCCGAACAACACCGAATCGACCGTTTTCCATAACTGGTGTGGATTACGCAGGACCGTTGTATCTTAAGCCCATTCACAAGAGAGCAGCAGCCGTCAAGGCTTATTTGTGCGTATTTGTGTGCTTTTGTACCAAGGCTGTGCATTTAGAACTAGCAAGCGATTTGAGCACAGATGGATTTATGGCTGCATTGCATCGATTCACGTCGCGACGAGGACTGCCCGCCCACATTCATTCTGATAACGGGAAGAATTTCGAAGGTGCTAAGAACGAGCTTGCCGAACTGTTCGAAATGTTTGAGAGCGAACAGCAACAGAAGACCATAGCAGCTAGCTGTGCCGAGCAAGGCATAACATGGCATTTCACACCGCCTAAAGCACCACACTTTGGAGGTTTGTGGGAGGCAGCGGTAAAAACAGCGAAGCGGCATTTATATCGTCAACTAGGCAACGTCAAGCTAAGCTTCGAAGGATACTGCACTGTGTTACATCAGATCGAAGCAGCGATGAATTCACGACCACTGCTGCCTATGTCTGATGATCCCAATGAGCTCGCAGCACTAACACCAGCGCATTTTTTGGTTGGATCATCACTACTAGCCGTACCGGAGCCTGATTATGGTTGGCTCATCACTACTAGCCGTACCGGAGCCTGATTATACCGCGTTGAAGCCCTATGGATTGAATGAACTGCAAAAACGGCAATTGTTAGTACAGAAGTTCTGGAAGCACTGGTGTAGAGAGTATTTGCAAGAGCTACAAAAGGATACACGATTAGCATCGCGTAATGAGGAAATACTTCCAGGCAGAATGGTGATTCTTATGGATGATCTGTTATCTCCCACACGTTGGCCGTTAGCGCGTATAGTTAAATTGCACCCAGGGTTGGATAATATGACCAGAGTGGTAACACTACGCACAGCTCGAGGAGAAATAGTTAGGCCAATCACCAAAATTTGCGTATTGCCGATGGCACCCAAAGAGTAAGCGAATGTAAACAATACCGACAGAGCAAGCAAACGTAAACAAAACAACGTGATTAGTGTTTGACATTTAGTCAAGGCCGGGGAGTATGTTCGCGCAGAACGCTTAGTAGGACTCTACTGTTGGAAGCGTTTACAAGGAAACGTGCTATAAAGATATGGCATAAAAGAAAAGGTAGAACAGATAGGAAGAATGAAAAAGAAGAAAGTCAGAACAAAAAATACACAACGTAGGAAAGGTCGATTGTAAGAAAGCTCCGAAATAAAGTTTGTAAAGTATATATTTCTAAAATTACAAGCCTCGCAGAAAATTCGTTTTGCGGTTAGCGCGAAACAGATATTTTGTATTTATGTTTGATTTGATTCTGAAATTATTCATGTCTTTTAACTCCTGATTGTTCTATCATCTAAATAGCACCTTTAAAACACGATCCAAGTGTCCGTTTAGCTAAACCTTGCAATAAACGAGAAAAATGGTCCTACAGCAACAAGAAGCAACCGGACGCCGGTCTGCGAACAAATGGAGCAATATTTTATTCATGAACTTCGTCATCATTCAGGGGCCCTGTGCAACTCGCACTGCTCATGCCAGGCTCTTCATACAGGTGCGCAAAAAAAAGAAAAGCGACCTCCTTGTAGTCGCACCCGAACCGTACTCGATTGGGCGCGACCGATCATTGCATTTTATTTAAACCGGAAACACATTCCACCGATTTGCCTATTTATGCTTGCATGAGCGTTGGTTCCCAACCCTGGTAATGGAGGGGGTTTAGTGGAGCGTCGGGGGTTACCTTTTTTTCTTGTTCGTTCCAAAGCATTTCCGCAAGCACACGAATGCACAACAGCGGTTTTCACGTGCTCGGGATGCTATTACTGCTGTTAGCATTGTACCGACCGGTAGCTGAATATGTGGTGCGATTTTATCTTGCGATATGGTTCCAACAGGACATTCGAGCACTCTCGCACACACACTCATAGGAAACGCTGGCTATGTGTCCCCTGGCGTTGTGCATATCCTGACAAGGGACACACCGGATTTCAACGTCTCGCACGTACAGCTACAACCGTCCCCCGTTTATCCGGATGTCCTCCCTGGACTCCCGATTTCCCGCGAAATTTCACCGGATTGTTGATTCTGTACGGAGTTCTGGTGCCGGTTCTAACTGATGGAAATCAATTTGCATATCGAGCTTATATATTCTCACCGGCGTATAGGTGAGCGTTCGAAGCTTTTCCGCTTCCTCATCCGCTGGTGGGATTTTATCGATTCTATTCTAGCCATTTTTTTGTTATTGTTGCACAATTTTTCCCTTGAGAGCGAACCAGAAAAAAAACGAGCAGAACTCTCTGTTCTTTTCACTGTAAAAAAGCAGTCAAAACTCCTCCGGGATTCGTAGCCCAAACTTTAGCTCAACCAATCATTCTTTTTCCTCGTTTGTTTTGTTCTGTTCAGGTTCACAATTTCCCAAAAACGAAATCTGTCAACAAAAAAAACGGAATCCCCAAAAAGAAACTTTTTTTGTTGTTGCTACAAATCGAACCGGATTCATTCGGTGATTGATTGTAATTTTGAACAAAGCAGAACGCTTATCTACAACTGTTCCCAGAAGGATGGACCCTCTTGCGGGATAAGCCTTAAAGGCACCCTAAGGACTTGAGTCATTTTTCGCTTTTCGTGCCGAGATGTAGACAAAAAAAAACAGAAAACCAACCACTTTTCACACCATAGCCTAGCGTGCCATTTTGCACGGAGCGAAACCCGGTCACAATCGCGCACAATTCATTCGCGCGCCAAAGTTTATTCGATTTATTTCTGCGACAAATATCGAAAGCATAACGCTGCAACAATGCATAACGCGCGAACAAATCGTACGTAAGGTGGCGTCAGTAAACTTTTCGAGCAGTTAGGAAAATTTTGTTCCGCGAACGGCGCGTTGCAAAACAAAACTATAAATTTTCTTTTCGGTGCTCTTCCGGTTTCCGGCCATTTTACGATGGTGAAAAGTAGGTAGGATAGTAACGGGGCGCCAACTATTACTTCTAGTGGCCTAAAGGAAGCATTTTTAGGTTTTCGTTTTGGAAGGAAGCATCATCTGAACAATTTATCAGTGCGTAATGGTAAATTATAGTTCCAAAACAAAGGCATCATAAAGTGGAATGTCTATGAGTGAAAAATGGTGCAATTGGGTGTGAGGTTAAGGCAACGCGACAAATATGATTTATGTAGCTTTTGGGTGTGTTCGTTTACGAGTAGAATAGATCCCTGCTTCAATAGCTTAAGAATCTCTGGGAGAATCAAGATAAAGTACCTTTACTGAGATTACTTTGAGAGTAAAAAGCTGAAAATACCTTAATCGGTTATTTTCTAAGTTAAATAGAACATCGTTAGCATCTTTGTCATTTGGATAGTAGTAACTTATTTGAATCTACCACTTTAACATTTCAGCCTGGTCAAGAACCATCGTCAACTAATCATTCGGTCTACTCAATGTGATCTCCTAATGATAGTTTTTTCTTCAATAATAAACACCGATGTTGTTAATGTCCAAGGTTTTAGAAACCTGAAATAAAGATCTGTCTTATAATATAGCCAGCCAATGAGAATCATACTCTCTGTACAATATTTAGACATTTTCAGGACACTGTTTTTGTTTTGAAGAGAAGATCTTAATCTAGTCTTGATTATCCAAGAGTCGATACAGTTAAATGATAAGGTTTCAAATTCCCATTATAGAGTGATGATGTTAAGTACGATTTCATTTGAGCTAAGCTAGGAATACTCCTAGTTCAAAACCGCACAATAGTGCGATCATCACATGGGTTATATTGCTGCAACTTCTGGAGGATTCGTAAATAGAATTGATCCAATTATTGGTTAATCTTTCAGTACATTTTACTCTGGAACGAGACTAAAAAGCATTTATTAACATAACTGTTTAAGGTATATGGTCTTGAGTTATGCTGATGAAGCTTCGAATATTGTCAAAGGTACACAACACATTTCTGTGTATGGTTTTAGTTTTTGTCCCATGGCTGTCAATCCCAATGTTTCCAGGTACCTGTTTGCTTTAAGACAATCTTTGCAATAGATCTGCTACATAAGCGAGCTACAATTAAATGTTTTCTGCACCTTGATCATGCTCCAAATGTACGACAAACTCAAATGACTTATAGATATTGAGCCTCCAAGAAAAGACTCTAAAAATCTAATCGGAAATTTTAAATAATGTTTTCATTTATCCTTCCAATATCCTATGCCCTGCAAAGCAATAATCCTTTTACCCAACGAATACTTTTGTATTTCTCGCTCATTAAAACCACTTTTCCCCTACGCAGTTCCGTATCATTTGAATGATTTTAAATGCAAATATTTTTGCAACAAAACCGCACGCACACCCTTCATAATCTCTTCACAATCTACTGCACCACAACAAACACCGTGAACTACCTAAATCAGCTTACCGGCCTGCATCGTCCCCGAAATACAATCATCACTAACGAATGGTGTAATGAGATTAAGACCGTTTTGTAAAACTGCGTCTCAAGCATTGTTGTGTGGTGAACCACGCGATTTCACCACACAACATGGCCTCTACAAAGGTGTTTCGCATACACGCTAAGAGAGATATTGTATGTTTATGCCCGAAAAACACCAACCCTCAATTAGTAAACAAAGCCAGAAATACCGCAAAGGGAACATAATCCGATGTATGTGTGTTTCGGTTTGGTTTTTCTCCAATTTTCTTCATCACGAAATAAAAAACCCCTTAAAAATGTGGTTGTTTTCGTCTATCCCAGCGAACTTTAGCAGGTTAAGAGCGCGACCTTACGTGTGCGACAGCATAATGGAATCATATTATGATTTTAAATTAACATTTTTATGAGCGCCAGCTTTCGAAGGCGGCTCCGAGGTTTCGAAGAGCGTGAAACAGGTGAATATGTAAAGGAGAAACGCATAAAGAGCGTGTCGGGGAAGCAGTGCAAGGAAGGGCTACCCCAGCAAGCTAAAAGGGAGCGAAAATAACCATAATGTCACATCAAATTATACTTTCCACCGGTTTTCCACCGACCGACCCGGGCTCGGGTGCATCTCTTGCAGCCGATGATTTTATGGTTTGACCAACCATTTGGGATGTGGGATGTTAATGAATAAGTTGTCACGTAAAGCGAACCGTAAAGCCATCGCCGTAACGTAATGTCTTGTCTTGGCTGAGTTTCCCGTGAACGAGGCCACGCAGTACATGTAGGAGTTGACCGTAAATGTCATAAATATTTTACGTCACATTTGTGCTGTGAATGAAGCTGATATGCACATTTTCAATATTTGGGATGTTGTGGTAACGAAATAAAACTGTTAAATGATTTATAATCTTTTATTTTACTTGAAACACCTATAGGGTTTCACTGTTATCTCTTATAATTCTATTAATATATCATTATAAGTCTTCTTTAGAGTCTTGCTAAAAATGATGTTACAAAGTAATGTCTTTTGATCGCAACATTGTTCCTAGTATTTAACCTTTGAGCTCCTACTTCGTTGCTATGCCAAAAAATAAAGAAAATCCTACTAGATAACAGTGAATGTAATGCTTCCTCAGAGCCACAAAGACATGCATCAGCCAGCAACACTAAACAGCTATTTTGCAAGCCGATCTCCCATCGACAAGTACATGATTTTCGCCCATCCTACTGAAAGTCTGAAGCGTTAAGGCGACGGCAACAGGACAGCGCGGACATTCTTTAACCCGAGAGCGGACACGGGGTGGCGAACTTCCGCACAAAATGCACACTCACTTTTCATATTTATTCACTGCATGCACTAAACCCATACACACACACGCACACACACATCCAGTGTGTCACTTTGCATCAGTTGGAGCGTTCAAGCGAATGCTTTTGGGGCGGAACATGGTTGTAGAAAAATAAACCGGTAGCGAAAAGAACACTCTGTCCCGGAAATGGTGCATCCACCGGAAGCAAGAAGACCGGATGCTGGATGCCTCATCTTCCCTCCCCCTAATCCTTTCACCTCCCCGGGGGTTTGTGGCGAGTGTCATGTTCATCTAATGTGTAAGCACGTCAGAGTGAAGCAGGTTTGATCCCCGGTTGCCACTGGCCCGGGTACTGCTGTTTGGCCTTTTGTCTGTTGGCAGGCAGGCGCTCAAGTGGATTTCAGCGCATCGGAATTGCATGTTCCGATGACACTCGACCCCTTCTACATACTTCAACCCGTTCAACCCGTCGTTCTCCACCTAGCAGGTTGCAATAAATGACAACCTCCGACTTGACAGGGTTTTGCGAAAAGAGAGTTATGGAGGCGCATAAATAGCTGCCAAGAAGGTATGAGCGTCTGAGGTTAGGATCGCCGTTCCTTCATCATCATACGCGTCGAGCGTGCCCGTCTGGTTTCTTTTTGCAGCGAGCTGGTTAAGCAAGTCATTTTTCTTGTTCACATTTTTCAACACCAGTCGTTCGCGCGTTATCTCCCGAACAAACGCAGCGATTTTCCAGGCCAGCTCAGTGACTTGAGGGTTTTGCAACCCGTCGCCGCTTGACAAACGGTGCAAAGGCTAATTTTAGCGACGGCCTTTCGCTACTGCTGCCGTAGCAAAAGATGAATGGAAGTGAGCGCGAAATTTTCCGCGAAACTGGTGGTGCTCCGTCTGAATCCTTGGGGGTCGCTCAGGCTTACCAGACGGACCAGGCAGGCGTCCACAATATGAATTGCCTATCATTTCTTACCATATCGCCACACCAGTGTGGCGGTTCTGGGAAGGCTGGGACGGTGCTTTTCGGTGAAAAGCAATGAAATGCCGCCTGTCTTTTAGCGGTTGCATTTTATAAATAGTATATTTGCCGGGGGTGAGGTTAAATTTGCACATTGTACAAAGATTGACGCTGGCTGCGGTTCTGATTGCGGTATTGTGCGCTTGGAAAGGAACATCTGTTTGATGAATGAATTATATTGGAAGTTAAAGGAATAGAGTTAGTTTAATTATTAGAAATTTGTTTGATGTCAAGACAAAAACAATGATTGCGAGCGCCTGGAGGTATGCAATATGTATTTTGAATCATTAGTTCGTGGTCTAAGAATAGGGATTATCTTTCAGCAATTCAGTAACATGACTGGAAACACTTAAAGCTATTTTAATCACTACTATTAGAATCAAACTATATAACTACATACTAACGGGCGTTACGGGCGACAGAAAGAACTAGAATAAGATGTCAAGATATCCAATGTTGGGGCCTATGATTCGTAAGCCTTGAATTTTTTTTGGACGTATTTTTACTGTTTGAGGCTAAACGGCTCTACTGCTCTTGATCTGCTTGATCTGTTTCTTCTAGAATACAGGCGTTCAATTGATCGACTTATTACAATTAATATCTTCTTCGTCACCAAACAATTCACAGCCTGTTTTATGTTATGAAATTGCTAGATCTTATATAATGAATTTAAATAAAATCTTAATTACACTCTCATCTGTCAGGACCATTAAGCGAAACCTCTCGAAGTTGAAACACTATCTACATCACATCACACCAACGCTTATAGCATCCGAATAATTGCTTTTCGCCATCCCGTGGTCCACCTTTGCCACCGAAACCATCCATACATTCTCGATTCCCCAAAATCCGATGTGTCGTACCAGATTATGGCAAAAGCAATTATGATTTACTACAGCACATTAACACGCACCACAATTCCATCGTGCCAGTTTATCTCCCAACATCCCGAGCGAAGCTGAACGCACTGTCATTACCAACCGAAACCTGCGTATCATCTGTGCGCGAAAAGAATAAAACTTAATTAAAGAATCTGCAACAAAGGCGAAGCAAGACGAGGAGGGTTGCCTTTATGTCGTGCAGAACACGGCCACCGAATGTCTTGTATCCACGGGTACAAAAGAAAAAGGCGACAGCTCATTTGGCACACAGGGATCGCGCTTCATTGGCAGCCGATAAGTTGCCGTGGGGTGACGATGGTCCGTATTTAATTCGGAACAAATCGATTTCGATTCGATCGCAACACACTGGCTGAAGCGTAACGATAAGGCGCCGCAGGACAAGTGAAACCGGTGTGATGGTGGTTAAATAATTAACAGGAGGGTTACGGAATGCTGGTCCGCTTTTGTGGTACGGTAGAAAAATGTTACAATTTTCTTGAAGAATACGGAGCGCGGAAATATAGTTGGCCGCTCGAAAAATACTGTGACGACTTTATTTTTACTTCCTGCTGTGGTCAGCACTGCAGGCGAAATGCAGACGCGTCTAGGGGGACTAGCCGTTCGGTACGCCCCGGAGATACAATTCGCTAGAAAATTCAGTCGAGCGGCAATGATAATAAATTAATTACGGTTCGGATATCTTTCGCCCCCGACCGAGGCCTCGCATCCAGTGAGCGTAACGACAAATGGAAGTTATTCTCTTTTTTTCGGTCCCTCTAGCTTAGGGATGCATTTTGAACCCTCGCTGTGAGTTGTCCTGCTTATCGCACGAATTTGGCTACGGAAAATCCATTAAAGTGAATCTCCTTCTATCCAGCCTGGACTTGGGAATAGGGCGGAAGATGCGTGCTTCGCTTGTTACTGTCGTGAAGCGTTAGGGGTGGTTCGATTTTAAGACCATCAGACCCAACTGATGGTGAAAGTTTAATGGCAGTCCGGATTCGGGACTCTTCAATGCAGTTTTTGCACACCGTCCTACACCGAAACACAAATCATTAAATCACCAGACGAAAGGCATCCATTTCTCGAATCGTTTCCTTTTAAATTCTGCCTCGTTTTGGTCATTTTTCTATTAGCAGTGAAAGTGTACTAGGGTGGGTATCAACTGATAACTCACCCTCGTCCTTTCTGGCAGCACATGACACTCGCACACGCTACTTTGCTTCCGGAGTTTTGAAACGGGGGTTCGACCGGCTGCTGCTGTCAGTGTATCGCTCAGCCAATTATGGTTCGGTGTTTTTCTAAACCCTGAAAACCTCCAAGGATTTGCCTCGAAACCTGTGATGCATTTTCGATTGAAGCGCGTGAATCGGTGTTGGCATTTCGATCGCTTTGATCTTTTGCCTTTACTAGAGGGTTAAGGGTCGATTTTTCCCCCAGACGGGTTGTCTGAAAGCGATAAGACAGTGTAGCAAAAGTAACCATTTGTCGAAATGATAAGTTTTTGGAATAGGCTAGTGTATCAACTATAAGTTCGTTCGTAACGATTTTTGATGATGATGATGGTTATTAAATTTTATATTTAAAATATTACTAATTATAATACGATTCGAAAATTTATCATTTATACTTAACTAACTCAAGATAAACAAACGATTTTTTCAGGTGTTGTTTGTTTCAATGTTTTGCTTAATTTTGAACAATGTTTTACTTAAAATCATGATAAACATTTCTACAACAGACATTTGATCATTTGAATCATTTTACTCATCGTTTATACAAAGATTTTTGCTATAACTTTATATTTTTTAGACGTAGTTTTCTATTATTATTCGTCTATTTATCGTTAAGAACGTTAACTTGATATACGACTAGTATACATTATATTAAATCCGATTTTTCTTTTATCTTTCTTCACAAAAACAATTCATCTCATCCAAACGATCAGTTTTCAAGTGTTGCGATTATATCAAGCTCGTTATCTGTCCACACATAGCCATTCAAACCCCCAACTCGTATGGCCCGTTCTTCTCGAGAAACAAATTGGAAAATATTAGCTGTGAATCGGAGGCACCTGTACACACGCGTCCACATATCGAATACTATGCTAGCTTTCACTTGCCAAAGAAAAGCCTTGCCAAATTCGACATTAAACAGAATTTCTGATATTCGGCCCCTACAACAACTCTTCGACTGCTCGGCATGTCTTTTTAGGGTAAATCGGTACGCCGAAGTTGAGGTTGAGAATTTCTCCATCCTTACCCGTACAGGGGCATCAGCTAAGTACGCATGTACACTGGTGTTGTTGTGTACAGGCCGTAGTCGTTGGAAGCCGACAAAAAGGAAATGTAAATTGGATTATCTACGAACACACACACAGCGAACCACGCAGCAGTAGCAACAAACGGGGTCCAAGAACGAAACGAGCTGCAAATATTTTTCGGCACTTTTGGCATTCTTTTTGCTCTGTTGCTGTGGTACTCCCGTACCACACCCGGAACCAGCGAAAACGAGCCAAATTGCGTTTGAGACGAATCTCCCTTCCGGTTCGGCAATATTCAGTGGGCTGCATAACGAAATAACGTGAAACGCAAATCGTACTACCAAGGAAGAAGGGAGAACGAGACACTGAGGAACGTTGGATATGAATTCTGATTGTGTAGGAAAATTGAAAAATTAATATTTATAACACAAATTGATATTCGTGTAGTGCGTGGTGGCAGCGTGCTATAGATGGGACTGAGAGCCGGGAAGATGCTGGCTGGTTGACATGCCTGTTGTGTCCGGGAGTGCCAAAAAGACGAATATTCGCAACATTTTCTCCCGTCGCCTAGTGTGTATGTCGCCGATAGATACGACAAAGACAGCCCCGTCTTCGGAGCTCTTGGAAATGTTCGGAAAAGAAATGGCGAAAAAAGAGCCGAAAAAGGGATTTGTAATGTCGTTAGGATCGTCAGCAAAGACGCTCGAACGCTCGTGATGGTGATGCTTCTATTGATTTAACTGCTACCGGTTGATGCTGTTATTTACGGTTACAGGATTTGGCCATCACCCTTCGATTTTTATTACACTGAAAGGTGTACACACTTACTGCTTACTGCCCGAGAAGCAACAAGAAGCTCCTACCCACACGAGCAGACCTTTGTTTTGTGTAGGTTTCGTTACCGTACTGTTTTCTAATCAAATCAAACAGTCAACCTCGTCGAACGAATCACAAAGTCCTTCTTTTTTGCGTGATGATTTGATGGAATCTTCTTCGATCGGGCCCATCCTACTGAAAGTCTGAAGCGTTAAGGCGACGGCAACAGGACAGCGCGGACATTCTTTAACCCGAGAGCGGACACGGGGTGGCGAACTTCCGCACAAAATGCACACTCACTTTTCATATTTATTCACTACATGCACTAAACCCATACACACACGCACACACACACATTCAGTGTGTCACTTTGCATCAGTTGGAGCGTTCAAGCGAATGCTTTTGGGGCGGAACATGGTTGTAGAAAAATAAACCGGTAGCGAAAAGAACACTCTGTCCCGGAAATGGTGCATCCACCGGAAGCAAGAAGACCGGATGCTGGATACCTCATCTTCTCTCCCCCTAATCCTTCCACCTTCCCGGGGGTTTGTGGCGAGTGTCATGTTCATCTAATGTGTGTTGTAGAAAAGTAAACCGGTAGCGAAAAGAACACTCTGTCCCGGAAATGGTGCATCCACCGGAAGCAAGAAGACCGGATGCTGGATACCTCATCTTCTCTCCCCCTAATCCTTCCACCTTCCCGGGGGTTTGTGGCGAGTGTCATGTTCATCTAATGTGTAAGCACGTCAGAGTGAAGCAGGTTTGATCCCCGGTTGCCACTGGCCCGGGTACTGCTGTTTGGCCTTTTGTCTGTTGGCAGGCAGGCGCTCAAGTGGATTTCAGCGCATCGGAATTGCATGTTCCGATGACACTCGACCCCTTCTACATACTTCAACCCGTTCAACCCGTCGTTCTCCACCTAGCAGGTTGCAATAAATGACAACCTCCGACTTGACAGGGTTTTGCGAAAAGAGAGTTATGGAGGCGCATAAATAGCTGCCAAGAAGGTATGAGCCTCTGAGGTTAGGATCGCCGTTCCTTCATCATCATACGCGTCGAGCGTGCCCGTCTGGTTTCTTTTTGCAGCGAGCTGGTTAAGCAAGTCATTTTTCTTGTTCACATTTTTCAACACCAGTCGTTCGCGCGTTATCTCCCGAACAAACGCAGCGATTTTCCAGGCCAGCTCAGTGACTTGAGGGTTTTGCAACCCGTCGCCGCTTGACAAACGGTGCAAAGGCTAATTTTAGCGACGGCCTTTCGCTACTGCTGTGCTACCCTCCGTGTGCCCGTAGCGAAAGATGAATGGAAGTGAGCGCGAAATTTTCCGCGAAACTGGTGGTGCTCCGTCTGAATCCTTGGGGGTCGCTCAGGCTTACCAGACGGACCAGGCAGGCGTCCACAATATGAATTGCCTATCATTTCTTACCATATCGCCACACCAGTGTGGCGGTTCTGGGAAGGCTGGGACGGTGCTTTTCGGTGAAAAGCAATGAAATGCCGCCTGTCTTTTAGCGGTTGCATTTTATAAATAGTATATTTGCCGGGGGTGAGGTTAAATTTGCACATTGTACAAAGATTGACGCTGGCTGCGGTTCTGATTGCGGTATTGTGCGCTTGGAAAGGAACATCTGTTTGATGAATGAATTATATTGGAAGTTAAAGGAATAGAGTTAGTTTAATTATTAGAAATTTGTTTGATGTCAAGACAAAAACAATGATTGCGAGCGCCTGGAGGTATGCAATATGTATTTTAAATCGTTTATTCGTGGTGTAAGAATAGGGATTATCTTCCAGCAATTCAGTAACATGACTGGAAACACTTAAAGCTACTCTAATCACTACTATTAGACTCAAACCATATAACTACATACTAACGGGCGTTACGGGCGACAGAAAGAAGTAGAATAAGATGTCAAGATATCCAATGTTGGGGCCTATGATTCGTAAGCCTTGAATTTTTTTTGGACGTATTTTTACTGTTTGAGGCTAAACGGCTCTACTGCTCTTGATCTGCTTGATCTGTTTCTTCTAGAATACAGGCGTTCAATTGATCGACTTATTACAATTAATATCTTCTTCGTCACCAAACAATTCACAGCCTGTTTTATGTTATGAAATTGCTAGATCTTATATAATGAATTTAAATAAAATCTTAATTACACTCTCATCTGTCAGGACCATTAAGCGAAACCTCTCGAAGTTGAAACACTATCTACATCACATCACACCAACGCTTATAGCATCCGAATAATTGCTTTTCGCCATCCCGTGGTCCACCTTTGCCACCGAAACCATCCATACATTCTCGATTCCCCAAAATCCGATGTGTCGTACCAGATTATGGCAAAAGCAATTATGATTTACTACAGCACATTAACACGCACCACAATTCCATCGTGCCAGTTTATCTCCCAACATCCCGAGCGAAGCTGAACGCACTGTCATTACCAACCGAAACCTGCGTATCATCTGTGCGCGAAAAGAATAAAACTTAATTAAAGAATCTGCAACAAAGGCGAAGCAAGACGAGGAGGGCTGCCTTGATGTGGTGCAGAACACGTCCACGGGTACAAAAGAAAAAGGCGACAGCTCATTTGGCACACAGGGATCGCGCTTCATTGGCAGCCGATAAGTCGCCGTGGGGTGACGATGGTCCGTATTTAATTCGGAACAAATCGATTTCGATTCGATCGCAACACACTGGCTGAAGCGTAACGATAAGGCGCCGCAGGACAAGTGAAACCGGTGTGATGGTGGTTAAATAATTAACAGGAGGGTTACGGAATGCTGGTCCGCTTTTGTGGTACGGTAGAAAAATGTTACAATTTTCTTGAAGAATACGGAGCGCGGAAATATAGTTGGCCGCTCGAAAAATACTGTGACGACTTTATTTTTACTTCCTGCTGTGGTCAGCACTGCAGGCGAAATGCAGACGCGTCTAGGGGGACTAGCCGTTCGGTACGCCCCGGAGATACAATTCGCTAGAAAATTCAGTCGAGCGGCAATGATAATAAATTAATTACGGTTCGGATATCTTTCGCCCCCGACCGAGGCCTCGCATCCAGTGAGCGTAACGACAAATGGAAGTTATTCTCTTTTTTTCGGTCCCTCTAGCTTAGGGATGCATTTTGAACCCTCGCTGTGAGTTGTCCTGCTTATCGCACGAATTTGGCTACGGAAAATCCATTAAAGTGAATCTCCTTCTATCCAGCCTGGACTTGGGAATAGGGCGGAAGATGCGTGCTTCGCTTGTTACTGTCGTGAAGCGTTAGGGGTGGTTCGATTTTAAGACCATCAGACCCAACTGATGGTGAAAGTTTAATGGCAGTCCGGATTCGGGCCTCTGCAATGCAGTTTTTGCACACCGTCATACACCGAAACACAAATCATTAAATCACCAGACGAAAGGCATCCATTTCTCGAATCGTTTCCTTTTAAATTCTGCCTCGTTTTGGTCATTTTTCTATTAGCAGTGAAAGTGTACTAGGGTGGGTATCAACTGATAACTCACCCTCGTCCTTTCTGGCAGCACATGACACTCGCACACGCTACTTTGCTTCCGGAGTTTTGAAACGGGGGTTCGACCGGCTGCTGCTGTCAGTGTATCGCTCAGCCAATTATGGTTCGGTGTTTTTCTAAACCCTGAAAACCTCCAAGGATTTGCCTCGAAACCTGTGATGCATTTTCGATTGAAGCGCGTGAATCGGTGTTGGCATTTCGATCGCTTTGATCTTTTGCCTTTACTAGAGGGTTAAGGGTCGATTTTTCCCCCAGACGGGTTGTCTGAAAGCGATAAGACAGTGTAGCAAAAGTAACCATTTGTCGAAATGATAAGTTTTTGGAATAGGCTAGTGTATCAACTATAAGTTCGTTCGTAACGATTTTTGATGATGATGATGGTTATTAAATTTTATATTTAAAATATTACTAATTATAATACGATTCGAAAATTTATCATTTATACTTAACTAACTCAAGATAAACAAACGATTTTTTCAGGTGTTGTTTGTTTCAATGTTTTGCTTAATTTTTAATAGTGTTTTACTTAAAATCATGATAAACATTTCTACAACAGACATTTGATCATTTGAATCATTTTACTCATCGTTTATACAAAGATTTTTGCTATAACTTTATATTTTTTAGACGTAGTTTTCTATTACATCTTTATTCATCTATTTATCGTTAAGAACGTTTACTTAATATACGTCTAGTATACATTGTATTAAATCCGATTTTTCTTTTATCTTTCTTCACAAAAACAATTCATCTCATCCAAACGATCAGTTTTCAAGTGTTGCGATTATATCAAGCTCGTTATCTGTCCACACATAGCCATTCAAACCCCCAACTCGTATGGCCCGTTCTTCTCGAGAAACAAATTGGAAAATATTAGCTGTGAATCGGAGGCACCTGTACACACGCGTCCACATATCGAATACTATGCTAGCTTTCACTTGCCAAAGAAAAGCCTTGCCAAATTCGACATTAAACAGAATTTCTGATATTCGGCCCCTACAACAACTCTTCGACTGCTCGGCATGTCTTTTTAGGGTAAATCGGTACGCCGAAGTTGAGGTTGAGAATTTCTCCATCCTTACCCGTACAGGGGCATCAGCTAAGTACGCATGTACACTGGTGTTGTTGTGTACAGGCCGTAGTCGTTGGAAGCCGACAAAAAGGAAATGTAAATTGGATTATCTACGAACACACACACAGCGAACCACGCAGCAGTAGCAACAAACGGGGTCCAAGAACGAAACGAGCTGCAAATATTTTTCGGCACTTTTGGCATTCTTTTTGCTCTGTTGCTGTGGTACTCCCGTACCACACCCGGAACCAGCGAAAACGAGCCAAATTGCGTTTGAGACGAATCTCCCTTCCGGTTCGGCAATATTCAGTGGGCTGCATAACGAAATAACGTGAAACGCAAATCGTACTACCAAGGAAGAAGGGAGAACGAGACACTGAGGAACGTTGGATATGAATTCTGATTGTGTAGGAAAATTGAAAAATTAATATTTATAACACAAATTGATATTCGTGTAGTGCGTGGTGGCAGCGTGCTATAGATGGGACTGAGAGCCGGGAAGATGCTGGCTGGTTGACATGCCTGTTGTGTCCGGGAGTGCCAAAAAGACGAATATTCGCAACATTTTCTCCCGTCGCCTAGTGTGTATGTCGCCGATAGATACGACAAAGACAGCCCCGTCTTCGGAGCTCTTGGAAATGTTCGGAAAAGAAATGGCGAAAAAAGAGCCGAAAAAGGGATTTGTAATGTCGTTAGGATCGTCAGCAAAGACGCTCGAACGCTCGTGATGGTGATGCTTCTATTGATTTAACTGCTACCGGTTGATGCTGTTATTTACGGTTACAGGATTTGGCCATCACCCTTCGATTTTTATTACACTGAAAGGTGTACACACTTACTGCTTACTGCCCGAGAAGCAACAAGAAGCTCCTACCCACACGAGCAGACCTTTGTTTTGTGTAGGTTTCGTTACCGTACTGTTTTCTAATCAAATCAAACAGTCAACCTCGTCGAACGAATCACAAAGTCCTTCTTTTTTGCGTGATGATTTGATGGAATCTTCTTCGATCGGCTTGATTTGCCGGCTGGCAAGCGTGCGAGCGTCCTACTCACTTATTAACCTACAAGTAAAGGAAAACTGTGCTGCTACGAACTCATTCAAATTTCGATCCTGTTACACGTGTGATGCGTCAAGCGGACTTAATCAGATTGATTTCTTCCTTTGTTCTGTTGAGTACAATGATAGGCTGAATTTTTGTTTTCACCTGATCACCTAATGAGGGTTGATTGAGTTGTGTTGACTTCATTTCACCTGCCTAATGACTAATGAGATGTGCATGTGTGTCTTTGCTTATGCGTTGCCTGGGGGGGATTATTTGTGCGGCAAGGTATTGTTTTGTGCTCCTCATTAGAGGGCCAAGATGAAAGACAAATTCAAATGTGTGATGTCATAAGCCTGCTTAACGTGCACTTCGTTTGAGCATGAAAACATTACATCCTTAAAGATGTTTTTAACAATCAGAGAGCTATGTTTGGAATTGTTGGAGAGTGTGGCAGTGAGTTTGATAGAAAAAAATCTCAAAGATTTACTTATTGGAACTAGAAAATTTATTTGTGTCCAGCCTTCAAATATCTCATGGAGAACACTGGGGATTGAATACAATCCAGATCTTTTTTCTGAAGTGAGGACCCATTAACAAAGTACGTTGTATAAAAAAGTTCAGTAACCCATTAGAAAGCTGACATGACACAGAGGGTTGTTTAGCCAAGAATTAGAAGAAGAATTTATTTGCTCCCAGGCTTCAAATATCGCGTAGCGAACGATATATTTGCACAGGAATCATGTGTGATAGATCCTCTAGAGCCAAATTTTTGCTCGCCAGAACTAGGACCCTTCCTAAAGCGCACAGACTCTACACGCTCCATTGAGTTTTCCTCTGCTCTCTGCAATGGAAAATAAAAAGGCAAAAGCATCCATTGTCTAGCGGAGAAGTCTTTTTCGAATGAAAAATGGATTTCTATCGACCCACCATTCTCGTTAACCCCTTTGCCATGGTTTGCAATACCTTCAATATCTTAGATTTATAGCCCATTATCGACTGTGACCTAGTCGTGTCGTGCGAGTTCCTGGTTTCCCTTCGGGTTTGTTAGAGACTTCACGAGCTTTGCACACAGCAAACACCCCATCAACACAATGGCGGACCGTGTTTGTGTTTGGCTGCGATGAAAAATGGTTTTCCAACGCCAACCCATTCCAGTCGAACGAGGAAGTTAGAGGTAGGGATGAACACAAGGGTTCGGGGCTTTCTCCAGTTCCGGTCCAAAGTCCAAAAATCAAGTCACCAAATCCAAATATTACCATTTATTGAATTGTTTATTTATTGCAACGAGTGGTGTATGGAAGGTTGCTGCTACTGTTATAAATGTACCTTGCTCTACTAGAGGACGTAAAAGCAGTGACACCACCGACGACTAATGACTTCCGAAATTATGAAAAGAATTCCAACCTCCCAGGAAGTGCAACTGCAAGTTGTGTTGCATGCCGCAGTCGTTAACTCGATTTACTGGATGATAAATGGATGCATCGAAGATTAATTGCTGTCGCTGGATTGGTACGAGAGAGAGAGAGCGAGCAAATGATGACGGCTTTTTTTTTGGTGGCAGAAGAACAGCGAACCAATTTCGGAACTCTTGGTGTCACTGTGTGATTAAGAAAATAAACCAAAACGACATGTTCAGCCGTAGAAGTGCGTAGGAATGCGTCTCATTTTATAGGTACGGACCTAGAGTCGAGACGGAAAAGGAAATGTTTTTCTTTTGGTTGTCCTGTCCTGCTTTTTCGTGTCATTAATCGTCAGCATTGGGATTAGCGATTGAAAAATAACCCATTTTTGGTAGCCCGTTCATGCTGTGTACCACTGCAACCTTTAAATTCTACCAAAATCGTCTACTAATCCTAGCCTTTCCTTTTTTTCTACATCTATTTACAGGTAAGCAAACGGACGGTTGCCAAATCCAGCTCTTAATCACGTCCAGACGGTTTGCCGGATGGAGTTGGAAAGTTACGCCAGAAGTCGTAGTAAAAGTAGCCGTAAATAATCTCTGTACTACCAAGATGGCGATTCTAAATTTATAGTCAACCAACTGAGGAAACAAGGTTTAATAGCACGCCCATAACGAGTGCTACGTTTTTAGAGTAGAAGTAGGAGCGATGTTTGTCTTTTGCCTGGGAAATGGTTCTTGACGAATGATGTCGCTTAAGTTCCTGATAAAATGTCCATTTGCGATATTATTGGATCATTAACACAGATCTTCTTAAACACGTCTTCTGTTCCACAACATCTTTTCAACAATCAAAACTGAACCATTAAATTCTGACATCACACGCACAAAAAGTAGTTTATCTGACCCAATTTCGAAGACTTGCGCCCAAAATCAAAACACAATCAAATTAAACTTTCTACCCGGTTGTGAAATAAGCACTCTTGCCATAACTTTTAATTACTTACCATGGTCTTTTGCCGGGCTCTGCTTTATCAACCTGACGGGTTTGTCTGACGTGTGCATTGATAATTCCTGCACAAACACGTGCATCAGCACGTCGGACAAATTTTAAACCCAAGTACATGCTGCCTGTTGTGCCGTGGCTCAACAAACTCATCCACACCCAATATAATACCTTTTGCCGTTGCCAACACCGGGTCGGGTCGGGGATTTTTGGGACTTAACCAACAACACGTTCTCGGTCGGGAGGCAGCTCTAGCTCTAGCACCGGTTAAAGCAAGAACATCCTTTCGTACATACCGCCCACCGCTGCTACTTCTACGCAAACCACCGGAAAAACATCATCCAAAAATGAAGCTGATATAAATGTTAAATGTGTTGTAGCGTCCGCGTCCCAATCGCTCCCAGATACGGGTTCTGGGATGCACACGTACTGCGTACAGCAACGCGCTCATGTGTGTGTCCTGATCTCTTCCGCACGATTTTTGAGACACGCTAGTACTACACGAACACACGACTCCCCTTCTGTACAAAGGATGCTGTGGGTGAGTTTGGAGAGATAGAGAGAGAGAGAGACAGCTTGTTTGTTTATCATTAACATGTATTTGGTCCGTTTGTTTTTAGATTGCGAAAATCCAACCGGCACATATGCTGTGCGTGTTGCATACATTCGCGGGCGCGCGCCCGCTCGCACACACCCACAGAACGATCGATTCATGTTTCTGTCCGCGTTGTCGTGTATATGCTGGACCGTTTGGAAAACGATGTGAGGAAAAACCGGCCAGGAACCACACACGGTACACGCGGAAACAGCACGTGTGTTGCGTAAAATTTATTGCGCACCCGCACCCGGAAGTTCGACTGTTCGACAGCAGACCTCACGGAAACGGCAGCCCCCGGAGTGCACCGCGGCTTTCATTTGCGAACCTGACACGCGCAGCACATTACTCTCGGATCGGATAGATATAGCAATAGAATCCAGAATTTAGATGGCCCGCCGACTGCACCAACAGCCCTCGTTTGGGTTTATTTCGGCGAATAGAAGAAAATCCCTCCAAGGAGCCCTTGTATGGACAGAGGGGATCAAAATAGGGGACAGTGCGGTAGGTGTGTCTCGATACCAAATTAGGTATCGATTAACACACCGGCAGACCGTACCAGGGACAGAATGAAACCCCAGTTCTCGTGCGGTGTTCACGAATTTACATTTCAATCAAGCGGGATTCACGCGGAAAAGGATTTAGGGTGTTGTAATCGAGTGCACTGTCCAACTACGGTCCGAGAAAACAGAAGGGAGGGTTTAAAATCACCAATCAATTCCACCGGTCCGGTAACACTTTCGATTTTACCCATTTGGTGTGTTTTAATTTGTTTTATTTCTTTTTTTTATTGAGTTTGTCATCAACAGTCGTACGAAAACGATCCCGCAAATGAACTCCGGCATGGTGCGACGGTGGATTAAATAATTGATTTCTCAGTGCTCGGTTCTTGCGAGTGGATCAGCTACCAAGCGGGGCAGCTTTAACTGGACGTACTGCAATTAATGCGTTCTCTTAACTTGTGCTCCATTGGACTGAAGCGTTGCTAGGTTTATTAATATTGTACCGAATCAAATGGGATGAAAATTGATCCGGAATTGAGCAAATGGTATGCAAATGCTGCGAGTAAATGATATATTGCGGAGGAAAGGATTTGCATTCAATGAACCGGGTGTAGAGAAGGTCATTTTTATGCATAACATTTTTAATTACCTTCTACCGGAAAAGGAAAGGTTTGCGAATGGAAGTAGGATGTCGATTGAATACTGTCTCCTGAATGATTGATTCTTCATTTCTTTAGGGACGTTCGATTAATGTATGAGAACTCATTGCCGCACACATAATATTTATGTGACTTGCAATGAATCGTATCGATAAATTGTTTTTAATTATTCGAAATCGCTCTTTTATTTCTTCACTAAAGATAATAGATTAAGCAGCTCATTACAAAAACAAAAAACTACAGCTACAACCACGACAAGAGTCTCGATTTATGCGACCATTTGCAATGTGCACAGTCTGCTGTTATTAGAATAAATACTCGCCCCATTATCTCCGTTTGTTTATTTTACTTCTGGCGATGACGGTTGGCGGTCTCGCCAAATCTTTCTAAATCGCCACACCGAAACACACCAGCCTATCTGTGCTCTCACTAACAGCGAGCGCCCCGCGGAACCAGATAAACAGGCACACCAAATGTCACATCACTTCACATCTGCAACGCTCGGGGCTAATTAAAATTGCTTCCCACGCGGCAACACTGCACAGGGGTTTACGTTCCAGAAGGTGGAGAAGTTACGCTATTATTGTTCAAATTTCTCATTATACTTTGTGCGGGATTTTAGCCCCCATCGCATCCAACCCCATCTGCTCCGGGATGTTCTCTGGTATCGTGTGCGTCAAACGCAACAGCCTGTCGATGAAGAGTCGTTTGCAGTCGTTTTCGACCTTCCCTTCCCCATATTGCCAGTTCGATTGCGTTCGGTGCAATATAATTTCATTCATCACAATGGACACGCCGGAATGGTCGACGTTTAGAGCATTGTGCTCCTTATGTGTGAGCGAGCTCCCGATTGTTATTGGATTCCAGCCGCACTCGTGTGCACCAGGTCATCCCGCGAAGGTGATCAATAAAAGGCTTTCCAGTTTTATGATGGAACTCACGCAGAATCCGCGGATTCGGTAATTGGTTTTTCGAGCGTACGCACTTACGGTGAATGGCGATCATAGCCGTGCGCCTGGAAGGTATGCAGTCCGGCGTACATTGCGTGCCGGATGAAATATGATCGCTATCTTGCCATCATACGGATCGAACCTTTTCACCCCTTAGTATTCGTTTCTCGACCCTCTACGGTTCTGCTCGGAAAACGTGGGGATGATGCATGATCGGAAGAAAATTACGCAAATGTTGGTCAGCTTTTGAGCCGTGCACCACACAAAATCCGTTGATTTGAAAAGGGCGGTTCCAACGATGGGTACTTTGGTGGTGATGGTTAGCAATTGCACAAAACCAAACGTGCCTGCAAGGTACCATTCGCTAGTCTTTTACTGCACCTTTTTTCTTCCAAATTCCATTTTGCCGACATCATCCTGCCGGCTCGTTTTGTGGGGAAATAAATTTTCCAATCCACACGGACGCTGCTTTTCGGGCTTCGGTTGCGGTACTGCCTTCATGTGGCGGAAGCTACTCTCCGGTGTATTCTATCGCGGGGCACGTTTTTCGATTCTCAATTGTCAGCTCGTTAGGCTGGCTGTTTTATCGCTTTGCGGTGCAGTTTTCGATTTTTTTGCTCCTTGCTCGGCCGGCTTTCGTTTTACAAATCCTTTTTAGGTTTTTCTTTTCGCTACTTGTGGTTAAGGTTGAAAGGTGGTGTGAAAAACTGGCTTCCGAGGGATGATGAAAACGAGCCGTGCCGACATAAAAAAGACATCAAGTGAAATCTTGATGTATCTTTCGGGGAAAAGCCCATCCTTGAGAAAAAAGTGTTGCCTTTGTAACCGACTTTATCATGGCACGTTTATTCCAAAAATGGGTTTTAACTTTGCATCATGTTTTATTTTTTTTGTTTATTACATTTCTGAATGAAAAGAAAACAATGAGCTACGAAAGTCAATGAAGATCGATTTATTAATAATTAAATTAGCAGTTTAGCAATACGGCCGGCAAGAATAAAAAAAAGAATAAGTTATTTAATTTCCACAAATTTAACATAAAAACTTAAGACATTTGTTTGGAAATCTTGTATGATAAAATTAAAGTATATAAATTCATTGGAAACGAAAACAGATACGCGGTTACGGTCCTATTTTTATTATTAAGCAATAATATTTATTCACAAAATTGCAAGCGTTATTTTTCTTAATGAATTTTACAGTAAAGATTGCATGTATTAGGATAAATCTGCTTAATAATGTTTTTGTTTGTCTAAACAGCCTATGTACTTCTGTTCCATATTTATTATCTATTTTATCACTTTTTACTTTATCATTCTATTTTATAATTATTTATGATATTGCTGTCATGAATTTACTTTTTGATTCGATTTGTCTTAATTGTGTGGTTTTTTTTCTTTTTCTTTCCAATTAGTTTTTGGTTTACTGACGCGTTTCCTCGATGTATTTTTCATCTTTACTTTCATTTTACATTTTTAGCTTCTTATCATTTCTATATTAACAACTTATTTAAATTTTATTAATTTATCACTCATTTTGCTCAACGATTTAAATTTTATCTATATTGTGCCCCTGTTTATTCTTTTGTTACTTTGGAGTTTTCTGTATCTCGTTCCCTAAATTGAATCTTCTAAAGGGACCACTTTTCCGCTGATAAAGAGTCGTTATCGACCACTTACATTACGCTTACACTGGTCACTATTATTCACCTCATCATTGTCCATCAAATACACGACCATAAAAAACACACAAACTCACACACAAATCCATGTTTTATCACCTCGTGGCATACACCTGACAACCCACCTTCCATTCCACCGCACACTGAATGCATGGTGAAAATCCTGCCGGATAAAAAAGTACTTATTTTTCTCGCCCTTCAAAAAAGGGATTCACCAGCAGCAGCAGCCGCATCATCATCAGCTTCCTGTCACAAAAGCGGAGGCGTCACTCACTTAAGAGCCGGTACAAACAAACTCTTTGATATTTGTACCAGGGCAAAAAAAAAAGAAAACCCTGGCAAACCGTTCTAACGACGTGTTAGTGAGCCATACCTTACTGCTTCATACTGCCGAATCCCTCTCCCGCAAGCAATCCGTCGGCATGTGGATTCGGTAGCAAACGAAAAAAAAGAAAGGAAAAGCCCGTGAAACCCCGTGAAAACAAATGGTCGCAAAGCAAAATCATAAACATAATGCTTTCGAGCATATAAAATAAATGATGTGAGTGTTCTTTGTGCGGAAAACTGGGTTGCGCTATTTATCGTTCGACTGTTGCTGGTAAAAGGTGTAGACTGCGCCATATACCTGGCGCGCGGGATGGTTGTGTGACGCGATCCATGTGGGGGATCCTTCACGAGTTCCGTAGAAAACTGTAAGCTAGGGTAAAAGGTTTTTGGGAAGAGTTTTTATGCTATTTTTGTAACTTAAGCTTGGTGAAGAGAGAATTCTTGCTTCTCACAGAACGGGCGGACATTTCTAGTGTTGCTTACGCATGCTGTTTTTGGGGGGGGGGGGGGGGGGGGGGGTGGTGGCAGCAACAATGGGTTTTGCGGGAATGGTTAAGGAGGGCTTCCGTTGGATGTTTTCCTTTTTGTCTGGGATTTTAGATACCAAAAACAGGGGGGTTTGCTACGAGCATACGAAGAATGGGTTGGTGTTGTTTGGTCATTTTTTGTACCGGATTTTATTGTTAGGCAAAGCATATTTAACACCTGTAATGGAAGGTTTTAATTGTTGTCATAGTTTGCGCAGTAAACGTAAAATATAAATTTATAGTTTACTCTATCTATAAATAACTTTAAAAGCATCAACTCTATCTCCTTTAAGAAAATGTATCCTCGAATTTAAATTATTTAAACGATCGTGTTATTAATAGTGCCTCGGGGAAATCCGAATCTTATCTTTAACCCTTTTTTCATGCATCATTTGTAACGAAACCACACTCACACACACACACACACACACCCGGGAGGGATAAACAAATTAACAGCATAACTGGCACCCCTTACTGTACGGGGACGGAGAAGCAACACACTCTCCTGCGGACTTAATGGAGCATCATGGCGAAGATACCACCGATACCTTTATTTATCCTTCATAATACATCCCACCGAAGGTCCCATAGTGCTACCGCCATTTAAGCAAAGGTGTAGTAATTTTGCAAATTTAAAGAAACACTCACACACACACCTTTAAACGAACCGCAACGAAGCTCTCTCGGGAGCTTGCGGTTAACCCGGGCCTTATTCCTCGGAAGACTCTGAGAATCCTCGTCCACGTCTTAAGGATCGGAGCACCTGGCATTTGGTTAAGTTTCCGATATTTAAACATTTAAAATCTTACAAAAACACAGTCTGCCGCTCCACCGAGCAGTCTTAAGTTCGTCGGTCGCCGGCCAGATAAGGTCGGCCCAAAAAGAGTAAAGTTTTCCGTTTGGGAAAATGGGTGAAAAGTTTCGGTTCGTTCGGTACCGTACTTTGGTAGGTAAAAGCTGTCCGGGACTTTACGGTACTCCAACCTTTCCAGGCTGCTTAGCTATAAGCGAGTTGACAAAGAAAGCCAATTATCGGGTCAATTTGGGACTTGAGGTTCCTCCCGCGGATCTCTACCCTTGTGCTTGAAGCGAACCGTTTTTCGGGGAAGAAAATCTGTACTGCTTTCCTGGTGGTGGGTCGCTAAAGGACGGGAATCCCGTCGTTCTTCTTGGGTGATTTTCGTTCGGTACGATGCTACAAGTTTTTGCCCGTGAATTACTTACCGTCCCATCCCGTGAAGGGTTAATTTATTCAAATCCAGTGCATTAAACCTATTTTCGGATGAGTGATTTTTTAACTTGTGCCCCGTAGGTAGAGGTCACCCACTTTAATGCAGTCTTTCGTTTAGCTGACGGAGACCTCTAAATGGAGATCTCTGGAAAGAACGAGCAGCAGATTGGAAAGGTTTCTCCACAAAAAAAACAGAATCCCCAGTTTTCTAATATTGAATGAAGCTATTAGAAAGTAAAAAAAGCTTGCCAAACGTACCTTTTCATAAGTGGTAGGTCTTCTTTTCGCTAAAACATATGGTTTCAATCCAAGTTTAAGAGTGTTGACGACCTTCCCCTTATTGATGTCTTGAGTGTAACTCGCGACAGACTGTACCGAGTTTTTTTTTTGGTACGCCAATTTTCCTTTGCGTTAAAAGAAAAGCAGTCTGCCTCGGAGGGTTCAACACCAAATACTTGGAACTTTGGCGACGAGATGACAATCAAATTGAATACCCTTTCCCGTTCTTCTGTTTTTCGCTCCAGTCCCGTTGGGCTGAACAAGCACACGACACGATTTGAGATTAAACGCACACCACACGGGATGAGATTGATGGCAAAACAGAAGATCGCGCGAGAGTTTATTTAGATTTTCCAGTGAAAAATATTAATAAATAACGACCGCCCCCTTTTATCCAGCCGTCTCATCTACCTAACGCATCTGTTTTGACAGGCGGCGTGAGCATACGCAAAAGGGCAACGTCTTTTTTTGAACTGGTGCCACCACCATCCGACACACCCTTTTGGTGGCGTCTGTTGCTCTCGAAACGTAATCCCACTCTGCTGGAAGAGGGATTCGTGCATTGAAAGCAGAGAAACGATTTTGGTGAGAGCGAAAAAAAAAATGAATCCCCATAAAATCCGGACGACGTCCTCGTTGTCTTGGTACAAATTGGAATCAAATCAAAATCGTTGTAACAGCTGCAAGTGGTCTTGGCGTGTGTTGTTTTTTTTTATCTGCTAAAGAATTATTCCAATAAGAAGGGGGTGGATAAGTTGTTTTGGAATGGCTTCCGTTTATAGATTCTCAAATCCGTCTTTAAAGGTCAAAAGGAGAGAAAATGTTTGTATGATTGAAATTTGCTTGACAAATTCATTCCGATGGAATTCATATGGAACCGCTTAAAGAATTGAATTTTGTTTGTTCTTTAAGGTTTCGCGTCTGTTGATGACAATTTTAATATTTTTTGATTTTATTAATATTTTTACTTTTTTTTATTCTTTTTTCTCTTACTCTTATTCTTGTTCTGCTTGTTTAATATCTGGAAATATTTTATGCATTAATCCATATCTAAGATTTTTCTTAATTTTCATATTCATTTATTTCATTAGAGCATATAGAGAAGTTCATTTACTTCTTTACTCCTTCACTCCTTTGATTTATGTTTATATTTTCTCTTCATTTTTTTCTTATATATTTTTTGGTTTTCAACTAATATTTTACTAATATTATCTTTAATTAAACTTTTCTATTACGTATATTTTTTGCAAGTATCGAACAGTTGTTTGTTTTCCATGAATTCTTCATTTGAGCAGTGCAGGAAATATTTTTATTTTTTGTTTGTGTTCTGTGTATTTAATTTATGCCAGTTTTGTTTGTTAAATTATAAATTTATATATTATCCTAGTAAGACTTTTTTTTTCTTACGAAAATAATCTTTATCGTATCCTTTTCCTAATCTTCCATATCGATTTCTTATCACATATAAAAGGATTAAGATCCGTCACCCTCCAATAAAAAAAACATCAATAAAATACTCCGATTGAATCTTCTCTCAATACATCTGTAATTTGCATCACGTGAAATAAATCCCATTACTAAAGGGCACAAGGGACCAAAGAAAAGAGATTAGCCACTCAGCAATAGCTCGTGCCCGGATGCACGATTGAACAGTTTCATGGTGCATTGGGTTGCCTTTAACCATCTTTTCAATCCTATAAAAAGGATCCGTAAAGATAAACCCGTAACCCTTGCAAAGATGCTACACGGTGCAGGAGAAATTAATTGAGAACGTTCAACCATATCACGGGTTGCGTGCTATGCGAAAGCGCAAAGAAGCAATACATATTTTCTCCCATCGGGACCGATTTTCCCATGCCTAATCCAGCGCGTTGCGCTAGCGGAAAACGAAAGAATTCTCGATTGGAAATGGATCTGGTTCGATGTTTTATGAAGCGCAGATTATGCTGAAAATGATACAGCACACGGCGAGTGTGTACGATCTGTGTAACTCGGTTCGCTTGCAAAACTGAAAAGGAAAAAGCGTGAAGCGGGTCTGTCACTAAAGAATAACAAAAAAAGCACACCCCGTAGAATCCTATCACTAACAACAAAGTGCGTTTCGGGGATTAGTTTAAATTGAATCAATTCCCTGCTTTGGTTCGAACGCACGTGAAGCAAAAAATAGCTCACCCAGGAAAAAACGAGGGCCCAACCATACTGCATATCATGCATTGATGCATGGTGCATTGAACGGGTCGAGTATCAAGGGAAAACGCCAGACACACACACAAAAAGGAGGGCATCCCTCCACACGGGAAAACATGTTCGAGTGTATGGCGGGAACCGGAACGAAGTTTTAAAACAAACTGCTGGTAAACCCCGATCAATTTCCCCCACGTGTGTGGGTAAGGTGTGTGTGTGTGTGTCCCGTTTCAACCGTGAAGCGCCCAGCGCGTGCCAAATTAAGCCGTATCAATTTCAATTGCACCGACTTTTCCGGTTATTCGATGCACAAAAACGGATTTCCGGATGGTGATGATGGGTTTGGACTTTCATGCTTTTTTTTTTTATTTTTGTCGTTTGCGATGCCACGTTACTGTTGCAATTGGGATGACTTAAAAACTGCACACGTGCTGTTGGGGCGTTCGGGTGAAAATTTGTGCCAGATTAAGGGAAACGTTTCCCGAGGTCGTTGCATTTGTTGGAAAAGTGGTGACGTTTCACAATAAAACACTTATTTGTTTTTCTTTGCGGGTGTTGAGATGACATTATACACTGAAAGATTTAATAACAAAGAAGTTGAATGTTTTCAATTTAGTTATATAAATTATCTGATTATGAAATTTTTGTTAGTTATTTCAGGTGTTATTATTTTAGTAGAAGGATTATTTTTAAGTTAGCTCGAATTTTCATTGTTTTGTCATTAGTTTGAAAGAAATGCACGATCTAGTATTGATCGCTCTTGTTTAAACATTACTGTTGACATTTTAAAATTTAAATCATATTTTAAACGCTGACTAGACTTACAGAATTCTTGTGCATCAAGTCTTAATCATGCATTTTAATCTTTGCCCACTATATGTTTGAATTAAAAATTTATCGTACTCATGGTAAACGATCAAATAAATGTAATAATTTCATTGTTTCACCGATTTGATTGAATATTTATGGAACAAAAGAAAATGAATCATTGTAAAACACTCTTAGGTTTTTCACTTTACTAAAACAGATCTAATGTTAAGCTAATATTAAGCTTACAATTGAGTAAAACGCTGTTAATGTTAACTAAAACAAACCAAATCAACTAAATGTAAGTAGTTTATTTACGAAACAAAGATGAATACTTATGAAAAGTAAATAATAGAAGCAAATACATAGATGAAATCATATGATATATTATAAAATCATCAAATATCGAGCACATAAATCACTTTACCAAATACGTTTCTTGATTCAAACAACGAAAAATAAAAGAAATAAAATTAGCAAATGAAATCTACATCCAACAACACCCATCCAATCACACATACTCATCCTCCCGGAAACGGTAATAAAATCCGTTTCCTATTCTTAGCAAAAGCAGCTCTTATGTGGTACATCAAAATCCCATCGACCACCCATTCGGGTCAGTGCATCCGGTGCAGTTCGCCCGACCACAAACGTAAAACGACTTGTCCTCCGTCGGGTGATCTCCGTCGTCGGCGGCTTTGATCGAACGACACAAGATCCGACACCAGACAGACCAGCCTGACAGTTTTGCTTTCGCACGCCTTAACGATTCGCAACTTGCACTCGGGAGACTCATAAGTCACTCATTTTCTTCACAGATTATGATGTCTTTTATGACCATTTCTGCTTCTCTTTGTCACGAAAACTACACGCGCTGAGGGTGTTGTCAATCGGTTTATGGGGTTTCATCTACCACGGTTAATGGCTTTCCCTTTTCGTGATCAGGATGAAAGATTAACAGCCCGCGCTTTGCTAAGTAGCGGCTTGGTGGAAAGCGTGCAGCGAAATTGTTCACAAAACCGCACATTAAAGTCAAAGCGAATGGACAGATGGATGGATAATAAAATTTGCTAGTCATTAGTTTAGTGCCAAAGTGACACACACAGGGCGGGTTTGCTGTGTGTGAAAACTTCACTCACGTTCACGTGTCCCCGTAGGGTCATTTTCGTTTGCACTCTCTGGACGGTGTGCCGCAGTGATGAGCTGCGGTGGATGGAATATGTTACCTTTTTATCTTTCTGCAACCTTTCGCTGGAGCGACATGCTGATGCTGCTGCTGCTCGGGGAACATTCAGCATACCGAAAGTGTGCCCGCCCGTCGCAATCGGAAAAGGAAAAATCCCAACTGACGACAAAACGGTTTCGCTTTCGCTCACGGGTTCGGTTCCGGAGCATCGTTATCTTTTAAATGGAATCATCCATTTTCCACAAAACCACACAAAACCGTCCACCGGGACTGGTAACGCTGTTCCTTGCATTTTCCTTCATTTTTAGTTTTTTTTCTACTGTCTGCTATATTTACCCGTATTTATGACAAATGACATTGTCATTTTCTTTCCACCTCGTAAAACATTTCAAAAAACCTCGCAGCCAGCAGTTCCAGTTCCCAGTGAAGCTCCGGGGAAAATGCGCACCGTGTGTACAGTAGAGTGGTGATGGTGGCAGACCAAAACCAAAAATGCAAACACGAAACCAAATTAGAGCTACGATGGCTGGCGTGCTTTTCACCGTTGCACGTTGCTTTTGTTGGCAACAGCATGCTCTAGCTGTCGGAGTGTTTCTCTGTTGGACTTACTTTGGATGTATTTTAGTGGCGAATTGTGGGGTAGTTGATTCAGGGAAAGTCTTATATTATACAGTGAGGTTTTTAGTTTTTTATGTCTTTAGAAATGAAGACTATATTATTTTTATATCAAAACATGGCTTTTGCAACGATTAAGTGGCAAAAAACATGCAAAATAGATTGATAACTGCGCCCCCGAGTTTATGCAATAGCTATCATTGTTAATTTACCCCTAAAAGTATGCAATGAGCTGCTATTTTTTCTTATTTTTATAAATATGTTACAGTAAAACATATTTACTACTCTATAAATAAAACAATCGCAATATTAACAGACATATCTCGGCATGACAAATCATTCCAGGAATCGCCGTTTCTATTTCAATACACAAAAATACATGTATCCGACCCAGGAAGCATCAAAACTCGCCATATGCTAAATTCCCACTTCCCACCGCAATCCAACGGTGAGGAATCTTTTCATTTCTTTAACCTTTCTCCATCCACCGTATGTGCCTTGCCGTGGACAACATTTTCCCCTGCCTCAAAACCCACAAGGAAAAAAGGCGAAAGCTTTACTCGATCATTCATTTCATTCATTGCCCACTTCCGTGCGGGATTCGAGGAAAAAAAATGGCGTCCCTTTTTTTTTGTTTGCCGCTGTTGTCCTGCTGTTACGGAATTTCGATTTGCTCGTGGCCTCAAGAGGCGACTTTTCTGGGTAAGTTTTGTGTTTTTGCTTTTCATTCCAGCGCTGGACCGGATTTGATTTGCTTTGCTTCTTTTTTTCAAGCACCATTTCCGGAGTGTTGGAGCAATAGGCGAAGTGGGAAGATTTTTTTTTTTGGAGGACATTTGTAGGAAAAAAGAAAAGTTTTTGAGTTGAATACACAAGAAGCAAATGAAGTGTTTGGCAACGATAGATAGAGATGGATGGCAATATACACCATGTATGAGAATAATTAAAATTCTGTCTCCTGGAGTGAAAGTAAGATCTGGAAATGGCCCGATAGGATATGAAATTTTAGCTTTTGGTAGCCATCGCTAGGAGATGGGGGATCGAAGATGAAAATCCGTTTCGAAATGTTTGGAAAAGCAATTCCAGTTTGATACAACAGAACCGAGATGAGTTTATGATAAAATTGATTGAGGTTGTCATTAGAAATTCGATACTTCGTAATTTCTCAAATTCTATTGTTCAATTAATCTTATTTCATGTTAAATCGTGTGCGTTGTGTTTTTATTACATTTCATTTTAATTCTACTTCATTGGATTTGTAAGTTTTAAATCTTCTATAGCATTTAACAGATACTTCTTGAATATCACTTCATTTAATATCATTTTAATTATCATTTCAGTTGCAGTTTTCTACAGTATTCTTTAATGTTCTATGCTTCTTTAGTGTAGAAATTGTTGAATTTGATTTTATTTTCAGCTTTCATCATGTCTTCAATAATTTGCAACCATTTTCATTTACATTACGAACAACTAAACGTTCTTCTGCCACAAGCAACAATTCTTTTAATATTTTTCTACCACTTCATTCAACATCCTTTTCGCCCCGTTGGTCGATGAAATGGATTTAAAATCGCACCATTATTTAATGTCCTTCAAACAGTTTGCCCCTAAATTGCTATTGCCAACGTGAAAGGCATGCATCTCGGGCAGCAAAATAAACGCAAAAGTTGGGCAGATTTCAATAAAAATGGCTTATTTACTTAACGCCCTGCCCTGCTTTCTCATGAAAATTCATTGCAATGACCACGGCTTACCGGAAGCTGAAGACTCTTGCGCGATAATGTTGGGTCGTTGGAGAGGTTTGTAGAATCCAACGGTGAGGAATCTTTTCATTTCTTTAACCTTTCTCCATCCACCGTATGTGCCTTGCCGTGGACAACATTTTCCCCTGCCTCAAAACCCACAAGGAAAAAAGGCGAAAGCTTTACTCGATCATTCATTTCATTCATTGCCCACTTCCGTGCGGGATTCGAGGAAAAAAAGGCATCCCTTTTTTTTGTTTGCCGCTGTTGTCCTGCTGTTACGGAATTTCGATTTGCTCGTGGCCTCAAGAGGCGACTTTTCTGGGTAAGTTTTGTGTTTTTGCTTTTCATTCCAGCGCTGGACCGGATTTGATTTGCTTTGCTTCTTTTTTTCAAGCACCATTTCCGGAGTGTTGGAGCAATAGGCGAAGTGGGAAGATTTTTTTTTTTGGAGGACATTTGTAGGAAAAAAGAAAAGTTTTTGAGTTGAATACACAAGAAGCAAATGAAGTGTTTGGCAACGATAGATAGAGATGGATGGCAATATACACCATGTATGAGAATAATTAAAATTCTGTCTCCTGGAGTGAAAGTAAGATCTGGAAATGGCCCGATAGGATATGAAATTTTAGCTTTTGGTAGCCATCGCTAGGAGATGGGGGATCGAAGATGAAAATCCGTTTCGAAATGTTTGGAAAAGCAATTCCAGTTTGATACAACAGAACCGAGATGAGTTTATGATAAAATTGATTGAGGTTGTCATTAGAAATTCGATACTTCGTAATTTCTCAAATTCTATTGTTCAATTAATCTTATTTCATGTTAAATCGTGTGCGTTGTGTTTTTATTACATTTCATTTTAATTCTACTTCATTGGATTTGTAAGTTTTAAATCTTCTATAGCATTTAACAGATACTTCTTGAATATCACTTCATTTAATATCATTTTAATTATCATTTCAGTTGCAGTTTTCTACAGTATTCTTTAATGTTCTATGCTTCTTTAGTGTAGAAATTGTTGAATTTGATTTTATTTTCAGCTTTCATCATGTCTTCAATAATTTGCAACCATTTTCATTTACATTACGAACAACTAAACGTTCTTCTGCCACAAGCAACAATTCTTTTAATATTTTTCTACCACTTCATTCAACATCCTTTTCGCCCCGTTGGTCGATGAAATGGATTTAAAATCGCACCATTATTTAATGTCCTTCAAACAGTTTGCCCCTAAATTGCTATTGCCAACGTGAAAGGCATGCATCTCGGGCAGCAAAATAAACGCAAAAGTTGGGCAGATTTCAATAAAAATGGCTTATTTACTTAACGCCCTGCCCTGCTTTCTCATGAAAATTCATTGCAATGACCACGGCTTACCGGAAGCTGAAGACTCTTGCGCGATAATGTTGGGTCGTTGGAGAGGTTTGTAGTAGCTTTTTTCCCTGTTGCGCCCTGTTTCTTCTCTTTCCACTGTGTCGTTTTAATGCTCGCTTGAGAATGGAAGTCATAAAAACCGTTTTGTCGAATGAAAATCACGCTGGGGGTTCGGGATGGAGCGCTTTCGAGCGCTGAGAGTTTAACAAGCTGTAAGAATAGAAGAAAACAAGCATACAAAAATACACTCCGGGAAAGTGTACAGTGGCAGTGGCAATAACACCAAACCCACCTGCCAACCGTCGAGGTTAAACGGGTGGAAAAAGTTTTCTACCCGGTGAGCCTTTTAAAACCCCTCCACCCGATCCACCATCCATGGGTACAAGCTCCACTAGCACGGGTCCCGCATTGGGTGCTTTTTATTGTAACATTTTTATTTTACTTTCCACTACCGAGTACCCAATGTCCTGAAGTCGTTCCTGGCGAAAGGGTACGTCGTTTGAGTAAGTTTACTCAGCAGGTTGTTTTCTACCGGCTCCCAATGGAGCGCAAGAAGAACCGTAAGCTGAAAGCTTCAAGAAAGTGGAAAAGGCACTTTTTTCGATCCTTAAAACTTCAATTGTTCTACCTGCATCGTGTGTGTGCGTGTGTGTGTCTGCATGTAAGCTACCTTTCAAGTTACGTTTTCGTAAACCGATGATAAAAACATCTCCCAATGGTTGTTTTTTTTTTCTCCTCCCAGATGTCTTCTTTATACGAGCTTGCGCTTCTGAACGACGATATGAGTAAACTTTTCCCAGCGAAGTAGTATTCCTTTCGAGATTTTTTTTTTTATTCAACACTATCCAACATCGTCAATCTACGACAGAGTTCCTGCTGTTCAGCGCTGGACCGGATTTGATTTGCTTTGCTTCTTTTTTTCAAGCGCCATTTCCGGAGTGTTGGAGCAATAGGCGAAGTGGGAAGATTTTTTTTGGGGGACATTTGCAGGAAAAAAAGAAAAGTTTTTGAGTTGAATACACAAGAAGCAAATGAAGTGTTTGGCAAAGATAGATAGAGATGGATGGCAATATACACCATGTATGAGAATAATTAAAATTCTGTCTCCTGGAGTGAAAGTAAGATCTGGAAATGGCCCGATAGGATATGAAATTTTAGCTTTTGGTTGCCATCGCTAGGAGATGGGGGATCGAAGATGAAAATCCGTTTCGAAATGTTTGGAAAAGCAATTCCAGTTTGATACAACAGAACCGAGATGAGTTTATGATAAAATTGATTGAGGTTGTCATTAGAAATTCGATACTTCGTAATTTCTCAAATTCTATTGTTCAATTAATCTTATTTCATATTAAATCGTGTCTGTTGTGTATTAATTAATTTTTTTTAATTATACTTCATTTGATTAGTAAGTTTTGATTCCCCTACAGCATTTAACACATACTTCTTGAACACAATTTCATTTAATACTATATAGACGTAATTATCATTTCATTTGCAGTTTTCTACTGTTTTTTTTTATGTTCTATGCTTCTTTAGTGTAGAAATTGTTGAATTTGTTTTTTTTCCTGCTTTTATCATGTTTTAAATAATTTGCAACCATTTTCATTTACATTACGAACAACTAAACGTTCTTCTGCCACAAGCAACAATTCTTTTAATATTTTTCTACCACTTCATTCAACATCCTTTTCGCCCCGTTGGTCGATGAAATGGATTTAAAATCGCACCATTATTTAATGTCCTTCAAACAGTTTGCCCCTAAATTGCTATTGCCAACGTGAAAGGCATGCATCTCGGGCAGCAAAATAAACGCAAAAGTTGGGCAGATTTCAATAAAAATGGCTTATTTACTTAACGCCCTGCCCTGCTTTCTCATGAAAATTCATTGCAATGACCACGGCTTACCGGAAGCTGAAGACTCTTGCGCGATAATGTTGGGTCGTTGGAGAGGTTTGTAGTAGCTTTTTTCCCTGTTGCGCCCTGTTTCTTCTCTTTCCACTGTGTCGTTTTAATGCTCGCTTGAGAATGGAAGTCATAAAAACCGTTTTGTCGAATGAAAATCACGCTGGGGGTTCGGGATGGAGCGCTTTCGAGCGCTGAGAGTTTAACAAGCTGTAAGAATAGTAGAAAACAAGCATACAAAAATACACTCCGGGAAAGTGTACAGTGGCAGTGGCAATAACACCAAACCCACCTGCCAACCGTCGAGGTTAAACGGGTGGAAAAAGTTTTCTACCCGGTGAGCCTTTTAAAACCCCTCCACCTTGTCCACCATCCATGAGTACAAGCTCCACTAGCACGGGTCCCGCATTGGGTGCTTTTTATTGTAACATTTTTATTTTACTTTCCACTACCGAGTACCCAATGTCCTGAAGTCGTTCCTGGCGAAAGGGTACGTCGTTTGAGTAAGTTTACTCAGCAGGTTGTTTTCTACCGGCTCCCAATGGAGCGCAAGAAGAACCGTAAGCTGAAAGCTTCAAGAAAGTGGAAAAGGCACTTTTTTCGATCCTTAAAACTTCAATTGTTCTACCTGCATCGTGTGTGTGCGTGTGTGTGTCTGCATGTAAGCTACCTTTCAAGTTACGTTTTCGTAAGGCTCCCAATGGAGCGCAAGAAGAACCGTAAGCTGAAAGCTTCAAGAAAGTGGAAAAGGCACTTTTTTCGATCCTTAAAACTTCAATTGTTCTACCTGCATCGTGTGTGTGCGTGTGTGTGTCTGCATGTAAGCTACCTTTCAAGTTACGTTTTCGTAAACCGATGATAAAAACATCTCCCAATGGTTGTTTTTTTTTTCTCCTCCCAGATGTCTTCTTTATACGAGCTTGCGCTTCTGAACGACGATATGAGTAAACTTTTCCCAGCGAAGTAGTATTCCTTTCGAGATTTTTTTTTATTCGACACTATCCAACATCGTCAATCTACGACAGAGTTCCT
>KZ062358.1:120157-132339 GCA_002091835.1 Anopheles maculatus
TGCGGTTGTTTGGTTAGAAAGGTAGAGAGAGAGATAGAAAGAGAGAGAGAAAGAGAGAATAGGGCCATAAAAAAGCATAATCCATGCATCAGATGAGCTGTCGTAACCTGCGTTTCAACCAAGCACCACTCAAACCCAAAGCTCGGATCCTGGTCACGGCACCGGCATCGGTAAACGCGAAACGGCTGTCATTTATCTAGCAGTATAAAATATACGGATACAGCGTGGATGTGAAAAATTTTGCACGTCAAATTGATAATAGATGAATCTTACGCTTGCCGGTGGGTCGGTGTCATCGTTGGTGGCGTAAAGAAATGGAGATTGATGCATCTGAAATTGCTATTATTCAAGAAGGTACTGGGAAGCGATTCTTTTTCGTTTTCGTATTATCAGAGGTGTTAGTACAGTGTCGTTGATTGATATTTGCTGTTGACAGTGTGCGAGTGATAAAAATATTAAAATTTGTTCGCAAATAAGTGTGCTCTTGTTTCAAGTACTTGGTGGAAACTCTCAATAATGTTGAAGAGTGGTATTTATAAAATGTATCTTAAAAGGATCTCAGAAATTGCTTTTGACGTTTACATGTCTTGTCTTTGTTATTGCGTTTTAATCTTAAACGCTATGACTTCTTCCTGGTACGACGTTTGTAGAAACTCCCTAGCACCTTTCAGCCTAACAGTATTTCTGAACTTCTCACCAGTTCATAAATATAAAATTTATTATTAAGATTATAAAAAAGAAAGGTCCGGCAAGTATGGAAGGGTAATAGAGGAGCCGCTATAATGACAAGCTCTATGAGCTGTCATTTGAATGAGGTCATTTGAATAGCACTGGACGATCGAAAAGGCTGTAAAGTTTTAGGCTTAGCGACGTTCACACGGACAGAAGTGGCGTGGTTGGTCAAGTAAGAGATAGAATGATGACAGAGGTAGACCGGGCTATAGATTAGCAGACGACAGTTACAGACCTTGAACGATATCGAGGGTATTGGAGGGCGTACGCAAGAACACAACTCTAATACTCTTCTTTATCCTGTTCTTTTAGGAATTTCTCAAAACCTGGGAAACTCATAAAGGCCAGTCACATTGAACTTCATTTTACTGTTAAAAATCATCTTAAGGTTGAAAACCAGTAATCGATTACCAGACATGTAATCGATTTTATAACAAGTCTAGATTCTAGGCCTAAAGAGCCGATAGGATACATCTTCTCATTAGCAACCATCAGTCTTTCAGATTCCTCTTATATCTTTAGAAGTTTAGCTGTATAGTTAGAAATTAACGGCTCCGATCACATATTTGTCACAAGATTTTCTTTTTACCTTGTAAAGTATAGAAAGAGAAAGTAACAATAAGTGATATAAATCAAAGAAAAGGTGTGTAGCTATAGAAAACGGATGCAGGTAGAACAATTGAAGTTTTAAGGATCGAAAAAAGTGCCTTTTCCACTTTCTTGAAGCTTTCAGCTTACGGTTCTTCTTGCGCTCCATTGGGAGCCGGTAGAAAACAACCTGCTGAGTAAACTTACTCAAACGACGTACCCTTTCGCCAGGAACGACTTCAGGACATTGGGTACTCGGTAGTGGAAAGTAAAATAAAAATGTTACAATAAAAAGCACCCAATGCGGGACCCGTGCTAGTGGAGCTTGTACTCATGGATGGTGGACAAGGTGGAGGGGTTTTAAAAGGCTCACCGGGTAGAAAACTTTTTCCACCCGTTTAACCTCGACGGTTGGCAGGTGGGTTTGGTGTTATTGCCACTGCCACTGTACACTTTCCCGGAGTGTATTTTTGTATGCTTGTTTTCTTCTATTCTTACAGCTTGTTAAACTCTCAGCGCTCGAAAGCGCTCCATCCCGAACCCCCAGCGTGATTTTCATTCGACAAAACGGTTTTTATGACTTCCATTCTCAAGCGAGCATTAAAACGACACAGTGGAAAGAGAAGAAACAGGGCGCAACAGGGAAAAAAGCTACTACAAACCTCTCCAACGACCCAACATTATCGCGCAAGAGTCTTCAGCTTCCGGTAAGCCGTGGTCATTGCAATGAATTTTCATGAGAAAGCAGGGCAGGGCGTTAAGTAAATAAGCCATTTTTATTGAAATCTGCCCAACTTTTGCGTTTATTTTGCTGCCCGAGATGCATGCCTTTCACGTTGGCAATAGCAATTTAGGGGCAAACTGTTTGAAGGACATTAAATAATGGTGCGATTTTAAATCCATTTCATCGACCAACGGGGCGAAAAGGATGTTGAATGAAGTGGTAGAAAAATATTAAAAGAATTGTTGCTTGTGGCAGAAGAACGTTTAGATTCCAATCGGAAAACAGCGAAAGTCAACCGGATGGGATAGCAAAGGGGCAGGAAACAAAAATCGATCCACAGCTGGCATAAGGCAAAGGGTCCACTACTGCTGTTTGTTAGTGGCATCACAGTATGGACGTTTGCGCTGGGGTTTTTTTTTTGCGTGATAAGCTTATTGGAATGAGGATATTTTGCTGAGCTCGTTTGATACATGGCTTCTGGTTGTTGAACAGCAGCAGCAGTAGTTAAGGAAGAAAATTGAGTTGATTAGGAGAGACATTTAGCACAGTTCTGGCATTGAATGTAATGGGTGGAATCGAGCTTGTACTACAATGAGATTTATGATGAAGAATGGGTTCTTCTTAAGCTAAACATAGATACTTTTGACATCCGATACGATCTTCAGCAAATTCATAGAACGAAACTCTTAATTAGTAAGTCTCAGATTATCAGAGCCACCATAACTATTCGCACTTCGTGCTCCGAATGACAATTTCGCAAAAATTTGACCTCTCATCCCGTTTATCCCTCGAGGTGTATGACATCTGAAAATGAAGTTAATTTCCTTTCCGGATTTCGCTAAAACAAGGTCAAGCCTCAACCGGGCGCTCAACACACTTCCCATGGGAAATAGATGCCTTGTCACCTGTCGGCATCTGCTGACATAATGACCTGCCACAGCCTCCAGAAAAAGCTTCCGTTAGCGTACAGCGGAACCTCTGCCTGGTCCGAAATTCTAGCAGTCAGGATAATCAAACCACCGTACACCGTCACTCAAGAGGTCATCATTCTTTCGACTGCTGACTATTCCCCGGTGATTCAACTCATCGTGTTCCAGTTTAGCCGTGGCACAGCCGGTAGCATAAATCATTCGATTATTATCAACGCTCATTTTCATTTGTAATGAGTGATGGTGGTAGGTTGTGCCTTACTCGCGGAAACTTTCGCGATGCAACACGTCAAACGAAACACGTCCGTCCGGGAAAGGCATCGGGAAAGAGATGAGCCGGAAATGAATCATTCAACGATGGAAAAGATGAACGGATGCAACGGATTCGGTTGAGATCTGTCATCAGCAAAACCAAACGGTTTGCATTGCTTCTCGGTCTCTTCGGTTGAACTTTCAGTCCGGGTGGCTGATGTTTATGTTAAACATGAGTGTGATTCTACTGGAGGGAAGAGAAGCGAAGAGAAGAAAATAAATGCAATTGATCTGTACGCGGCCTGGTACGTGGCCTGCTGTGCAAATGACGATGACGATTCGTTTTGCTTACTAAGGGCAAGAAATCCTTTCGCACGGTGAGAAGATCATGAGCAGCTGGGGATTGGGAAGTATTAGAGCGTGGATTGATGCATTAGACAGACTGTGATTGACTGACTGCAGTAAAATGGGGGAGGTGTGAATGTTCGTTAGGCAGGACACCTATTTCCAATCAATTTTAAACGAGTCTCGTGGGTAACATTTCACTCAGTGTTCGAGGGTGTATTGATCTGTCTCGGGTAGTTTAATATTGGAATATGAATAAATTAATTGATTGATATTGATTACTTCTCTTTTAGATTTAATGCATCGAATCGTTGAAGGTGATTAATGTTTAATTTAAATGATTTTGCTTTTTATAACTTATTATTATTTGACTATTTTAACTTAAGTTCTGAAAAATATTATTTTTTTAGATGAAGAGGTTTGTAATAGATGAAATATAAATTACATAGTTTTAAAAAAATGCACAAAACGAAACAAACAATGAAAACAAACACTGAAAACATACAATGTACAAAAAGTGTGCAAAAATAAATGGTTTTATAACTTTAAAAATAAACGAAAGATAATCTTAAAGTTTAAGATTCAACGAATAAATTAAAAAAGACAAGTAAATAGTAAATTAATCAATAAAATAGACTTTATAAAAAAATAGATCAAACAATAATGATTTCAAACGTTTATTTAACAAACGGAATGGTCGCAGTATATTTTGTTAATTATATAGACGCTAAATTGATTACAACCGTTGAACTGAGAGAGAAGAAAGACATTGCAGGAGAACCTCGGATGAACAGATACTACCGAGGCTTGCCAGGCTTTATCAAAAGAAAACATTCCGAACATTTTTGCTTCATACAACTCTAATACTCTTCTTTTAGGAATTTCTCAAATCCTGGCAAACTCATAAAGGCCAGTCACATTGAACTTCATTTTACTGTTAAAAATCATCTTAAGGTTGAAAACCAGTAATCGATTACCAGACATGTAATCGATTTTATAACAAGTCTAGATTCTAGACCTAAAGAGCCGATAAGATACATCTTCTCATTAGCAACCATCAGTCTTTCAGATTCCTCTTAAATCTTCAGAAGTTTAGCTGTATAGTTAGAAATTAACGGCTCCGATCACATATTTGTCACAAGATTTTCTTTTTACCTTGTAAAGTATAGAAAGAGAAAGTAACAATAAGTGATATAAATCAAAGAAAAGGTGTGTAGCTATAGAAAACGGATGCAGTACAGTAAGTAGCATGTCAGCTTCAATTTCTTCCTCGCTCCAAGATACAATTAAACGCCTTCGTTCGTTCGGTGCTTGCTACAGTAGAAAAGCAAACATATTTTCTGCCGTCTTTAACCGCTTCATCCTTTTCATTCCGAGAGCGCTAGCCATTCTTGCACAACCCGACAGAAGCCTCCATCAAGAACCACACAGAGAGGCACAGGGTGATGGCGAGTGTTTTAGAATCATTACTGTGCTAACACAGCAAAACACTGGCCCATCGAGCTGGGCACACCACATCTTTCGTCTTCTAACGCACAGCTTTCGATTCGGAAGAAACGTCCGGCACAATCAGTTAAGCAAATAGGTTGGCAAACAAAATGGTGGCACAAACCGGTTTGCCCATCTTACGCTGGTAGCATCCCGACTACGGTGGTGAATATTGTCTAGCCGACGTAGCCGTACACTGCATTTGGCGATTGGAAATGGACGCAAGATTGCATACATGTATGGAGCCGGCCGGCAAAAACTCACCCACCAGAACAAGATGCACTGCTCAGCGCTCGCTTAGCGGTGTGCAACGTAAGCAACCTTTCGTAAAAGCTTGCGTCTGCATGCACGACGACACGAGAGCAGCAAAACGAACGACAGCTTTTAGCGATTTGTCCCTGCTGGTGTTGTGCTGTGCGGTGCGAGCAAAATGGGAAAACAAGATTTATTTACATGTTTTAAATTAGATTTAAATATATTTCAATGCCGCTGCCGGGCAGGGTTGAATGTTTTCCGAAAACAGACAGTGTACAAAGCAACGAAAGCGTCGCGTGATCACAGTCGGGGAGTTGGGAAAAATAATACAAAGCGAGAAAGTTTTTTTTCCCGAATAGTAGTATAGTAGTCGTAGCAGTCACCATTTTGTGCTGTCCATTATTGTTATGGGTTGTGCTGATGGAGCTTTTCTATTTGGTGCACCACGAAAAGGAGCGTGTATTGAACAGCTCAGTCAACCCCATCCATCACAGACATACATGCACACGAAAATCTAGCTCGGGAAAGCCTATTTCTGCTGCAAGTTACTCCGATTGTGCTTCGCTGTCTCGTTTTACCGCTTCATCTTATTTTAACTTTTCTGTGTTCTGTCCCTTTCGTACACGACATTTTGACAATCGAATCAACTTAAATCGAATTGAATTGAACTGTTTTGCAAGTTTTCGGGAAACTCGGCGCTTTCGTTTTTCTTTCGTATTCGTTTTTGTTCGTTTTTTCGTTTGGTTATGGGCCGTGCGGTTCCACATGCAACGAAGGACATCATGACAATTTGCAAATCTCTACGACACAACACGACAGGCAATCAGGAAGGTTTGTGTGTGTGTGTGTTTATGTGAGGGACTAAATTGAATTTGAATCGCCTTGAGGGAAGGATTGGCCGCAAGCAAGAAAAGGAGATTGGAAAAGATTTCTCTTAATATACGATTTTAGGATTTATTGTGTTTTATGCGAAGTAACAAAAATAGAAAATTAATAATAAATAAGATTTTGTAATATGTTAATAAGAAAAAAAATCATTCACGCATCGTATTCTTTTGGTGAATACAAGCTCGGTAGCGTCTGTTCATCCGAGGTTCTCCTGCGATGTCTTTCTTCTCTCTCAGTTCAACGGTTATAAACAATTTACCTTCTATCTAACAGACAAAATCTACATGCTTTATTTCGTTAATTAAAATAACTTTTTAATGTTAAATTTACTATTAACTCGTAATTTTTTAATTTATTCCTTCAGTCTTAAACTTTTAGATTATTTTTCGTTTATTTTTAATGTTTCAACATCATTTATTTTTACACAGTTTTTATATATTATATGTTTTCAGTTTTTGTTTTTACTGTTTTTTATTGTTTTGTGCATTTCTTTAAATCTATTTAATTTTATTTTCATCTGTTACAATCTTCTCTATATTTATTTTTTTATTTAACTTATAATATAACAGCCGTAGGCCGTATTGTCAATCTTCTCAATCTAAAAATAATGTTTTTCAAATCTTAAGTTAAGTTTGTTAATTAAAAATAAGTTATAAAAAGCAAAATGAATTAAATTAAATATTTATCACCTTCAACGATGCGATGCATTAAATCGAAAAGAGAAGTAATCAATTTCAATCGATTAATTTATTCATATTTCAATATTAAACTACCCGAGACAGATCAATACACCCTCGAACACTGAGTGAAATGTTACCCACGAGACTCGTTTAAAATTGATTGGAAATAGGTGTCCTGCCTAACGAACATTCACACCTCCCCCATTTTACTGCAGTCAGTCAATCACAGTCTGTCTAATGCATCAACCAACGCTCTAATACTTCCCAATCCCCAGCTGCTCATGATCTTCTCACCGTGCGAAAGGATTTCTTGCCCTTAGTAAGCAAAACGAATCGTCATCGTCATTTGCACAGCAGGCCACGTACCAGGCCGCGTACAGATCAATTGCATTTATTTTCTTCTCTTCGCTTCTCTTCTCTCCAGTAGAATCACACTCATGTTTAACATAAACATCAGCCACCCGGACCGAAAGTTCAACCGGATAGACCGAGAAGCAATGCAAACCGTTTGGTTTTGCTGATGACAGATCTCAACCGAATCCGTTGCATCCGTTCATCTTTTCCATCGTTGAATGATTCATTTCCGGCTCATCTCTTTCCCGATGCCTTTCCCGGACGGACGTGTTTCGTTTGACGTGTTGCATCGCGAAAGTTTCCGCGAGTAAGGCACAACCTACCACCATCACTCATTACAAATGAAAATGAGCGTTGATAATAATCGAATGATTTATGCTACCGGCTGTGCCACGGCTAAACTGGAACACGATGAGTTGAATCACCGGGGAATAGTCAGCAGTCGAAAGAATGATGACCTCTTGAGTGACGGTGTACGGTGGTTTGATTATCCTGACTGCTAGAATTTCGGACCAGGCAGAGGTTCCGCTGTACGCTAACGGAAGCTTTTTCTGGAGGCTGTGGCAGGTCATTATGTCAGCAGATGCCGACAGGTGACAAGGCATCTATTTCCCATGGGAAGTGTGTTGAGCGCCCGGTTGAGGCTTGACCTTGATTTAGCGAAATCCGAAAAGGAAATTAACTTCATTTTCAGATGTCATACACCTCGAGGGATAAACGGGATGAGAGGTCAAATTTTTGCGAAATTGTCATTCGGAGCACGAAGTGCGAATAGTTATGGTGGCTCTGATAATCTGAGACTTATTAATTAAGAGTTTCGTTCTATGAATTTGCTGAAGATCGTATCGGATGTCAAAAGTATCCCTGTTTAGCTTAAGAAGAACCCATTCTTCATCATAATTCTCATTGTAGTACAAGCTCGATTCCACCCATTACATTCAATGCCAGAACTGTGCTAAATGTCTCTCCTAATCAACTCAATTTTCTTCCTTAACTACTGCTGCTGCTGTTCAACAACCAGAAGCCATGTATCAAACGAGCTCAGCAAAATATCCTCATTCCAATAAGCTTATCACGCAAAAAAAAAACCCCAGCGCAAACGTCCATACTGTGATGCCACTAACAAACAGCAGTAGTGGACCCTTTGCCTTATGCCAGCTGTGGATCGATTTTTGTTTCCTGCCCCTTTGCTATCCCATCCGGTTGACTTTCGCTGTTTTCCGATTGGAATTGAATTACTACAATCATACCGTTTGCCATCATCGTCCGCGCGCGTCTGCTCGTCGTGATTGGATTTCATTTCCGATCCGGGAGACGAATGTCAGGGAATTTTTTGCCTTTATTTCACTTGCTAACAAACTTCGATTCGGAGTGGAATTTTTCGGGATTCTTGCGAGATAAGGAACTTCCTGGCAAAAGAATGCTTTTGTGTGCAGTGGTTAAAGCTCGTTATACGGTTCGACGGTATGTTGGTTGTTCATCGTCTTGACCGCAATGGATAGCGCGTGTTTTATTCGTTCGATCTGTACTTGATAGCGTTCTACGAGTGCTTATCCTGTTTAGATACTGTTTTTTAAGGTTTTCTTTTCAAAGAATTTCTTATTTATTTTGCCAAGCTTATCGTGTCAGTTCTTTGCTGATACATTTTCTTCTACCTACTGGTGAAAGTTTCAACAACGGAGACCGAAAAAAAGATAAATAGAACATTAGCTCTTCAAAAACCACGGCGTCTTATTCCGTTCGACAGCTTATGATGCAACAGTACTTACCCTCTGCAGTAAGGAAAGTTACTTAAGTCGTTCGCTGTTGAGTTTCGCCCGGGTCAGTCGTCAAAAACTAGTCAACCAAAGACAAAGCGTACACCTCCCACAAGGTTTTCCCTTGTGTTTTTTCTTCCTCCACCAGGCAACTCCAAACTGTTGTACCTTTGCAAAATCTTACCGCATGAGAAGGATTATCCTGCTTGCGGAGATGGAAACTCAAACATCCCGAAATCACTCGACTGGAAATCTCAAACTTTTTCGATACTACCGTACGCCCGTCGGACTCCCGGTATTAGTCCAGGAAATTCAAGCATCCAGGAAATGGAACAACGTTGCACCGGTTGGCAGTTAGGACGCGAGAATTCCGGGCCGGGTTAGCATGATAAGGGACCAATTTCGACCGTCCGTCCGGGGGCCGAGTCCAGTGGAAAGTTTCGCCACTGCGGTCCTGAGTTGATCCTATTTTATGTGGTTTTGCCTTTGTTGTTGGTGCGTTGGCGAACTTTAGCCAGCGCGGGAGGTAGTACTACCTGGAAATGATGTTTTTATTACTGGCAGAACGGTACGGCATTAAATTGTTAACATAGAGTTAAAAGCGGGACGATGTGAGTGTATGACGGGACCCACTTTGAAGTTAGGGTTAAATAAGAATGTGCTTATTACGAGAAGACATTTCTTACAAATCTGCTTTTTCGTCACGGAACATTTGTTAAAAAACCAGGATAAAGAAAGTAATTTGATTTTTGAAGCCTGAATGTATGCAATATATTTTCTTTTTCGTGTTTCTCTAATCAAAAGTCTAAGGATGACATAAAAAATGTTGATCGAGTTAATTTAGAGACTTGCCACTTATGGTATGTTTTAATCAATCCATCAAATAAATTTAAACGCAACATATCAATTGAAATACATGCTTTTTCATGCGCCCGAATGTATGCAATGTACTGTTTGAATGATTCTTTTGAGCAAACGATCCAAGCAGCTGATGTATAGGTTTTATTTATACAAATTGAATCATAAATACTAAATAATGGGAAAAAATATGAAAGACACTAAAATGATGCAACAGAACTGTTTTTTTAAATATAATATATAAGTAGTAGAATACCGCAATGTGTTTGCTTTTCAATAACCTTAATTGTTCGGTACAAAGTTTTGCATTACTGAAGTGGAAAGGAATGCTTGCGTTGTTAAAAAAACAAAGTTAGTTGCAAGAACCAATCAACTTTTAATTCGTGGTATGATGCTTTAAAATGTAGGCCACTCGGAAAATCTTTCTATCGGTTGCAAAATTTATCTTACGCTGGTATTATAAGGAATTCCTCCCTTTAAATAATGAATACTAATGAACTATATTAAATTGCTGCGTTTGACTTACCAGCACAGGAACTTCGACTCTTAGATACTTTACAGTATTTGTCGGGAAAGCTTAACTGTTTGCAAAAACAAAGGTACTTACCATGCCAACCCATCCATTCACTTGCATTTCAACCATAGCTGACCTTCCGTGAATTTGATTCTAACGTTTTCTTTTGTTTTTCTTTTGCAGGTATGTGTGCCAATCCACAGTCTCGCCTGGACGTAGGTAAAACTCATTTAAAATCACCCACTCGACAGCCGGAGTACAGACCAAAAAAAAAAGTATGTAAAATATTTATGATCCTCGGCTGAGTGTGTTGATCCGTTCCATAACACGGCGCCGAGCTTCGAGCTTCACATCCGTACCTGAAATTATTCAAACGGAAACAGATGCTGTTCAATGTGAAACCCGACAACAAACCGACTCCATAAAAGGAAAAACAAAAAAAACCGAAAGCAAACAAAGAACCTCTACCCGTCCCGTTGTTGAGTCTAAAGTTTCACCAAAGCGAGCTTTAACGCCTCTCCATTATGTTTCGGTTGCTGGACCTGGATGGGGGAAAATTTGGCAAACAAGATATACCTTCACACACACACACAGACACTCTAAAAAGAGTAGAACAAAATATAAAAGCGGGCGCTTTCGGTATGACCTTACCTGGGCCACCAGTTATGAATAATTTAATCTTAACCATTTCCTTTTCGTCAAGTAATGCGCAAAAAACACGACTGAAAAAAGGAATAGATTCTTCTACTAAGCAAAACTGGGTATCTAAAAACATGCGGAAGGTACTGAAAGGGGTTGACTTTGGCCGGTTTCGTATTCGACTATACCTTTACCCTTTTTCTAGTTTAATTTATGAGTATTTCGAAAGGTAACAATCAAGAAGAAGGATGAAATTAAATGAATTTGTTGTAGTTGCTAGCATCCAAAAAAGCTTTAAGCGTACCTCGGTGGAGATACTCGACGATCCTTAACAAACTGATGAATTATGTATTGAAGCGTTACTCGGAAGGTTCATCGGAAAGTAATTTCAATAGAAAGTAATTCATTTTAAATAAAGTTGTAGGGATACAAGGTCCAAGGTTTCATCTTTGCCATAATGAATTGAACATTTCAACATGACTTTCGAACCTAAACAAACGTTAATTGTATCAGTTGCTTTTCATCGGGTGGAGAGCTTTTTCAGCGTCGGCATGTATGTCCAGAGCAAGGAAAAGAAGTGCCTAAAAGCTGGGATGCTTAAAAATCTGTTAGTATTAGGAAATCTCCTAGGGGAATCTAAACAATTCCGTAGGTTAGGCAGGATATCCATCCAAACACGGGGAATGATTGATGTAATGCATAGCAAATCGCAAACACAAACTCCAAATAGAAGATTTATTGCGCCTTATCGAACCGCTTTTGTCAGGCCGGTTGCATACCTTCAGGCACAAGTACAAATGTTCCGATCGCTGAATATCATCCTTTTCTCGCACTGATTTATCAATTAACGCGTACACGCAGTAATCGTATGCTGTCGGCAAAGAGTAAGCAAGTCTTTTCCATTCCCAAACCACATAATCGTGGCTTCAATCACGCTAAATCCTACCGATCCTCTAACGGTCCGGGTCCTGCAATAGGGATCGTATGACCGAACGCGTTTGATACACACGTTCCGTCAACGGGTTTGCCGGTGCTTATTTGTACAGCATTCGCACGATAATCCATCGTTTGCGCATCGATGCCGATATGCATTCGCCGGTTACACGGGATCACAGTCGACGAACTTGGCATATTTGCGCACTCCCTGTAACCTGTAGCACGCCAGTGTACATCGGCATT
>KZ062358.1:132358-146791 GCA_002091835.1 Anopheles maculatus
ATCCACAAAGCCTTCACACACTCGCGAACCGTAACCGGGTGTGTGTACTTAATTTCGAAGCGTGTACCGACACGCAGTGGGAATTATTTGAAGAGTATGTGCGCATGTTTTCCCAAATTTCAACACGGCATAGCAGGTGCAAGGTATCGGAACACACACACATACCCGTTTGACAGCGATGCGGATTGTAAACTAATTCAATTTCCACGCCAGTTTTGAGGTTTTTGAACCGCTAATAGGCAAATACCGGCGGCGAACGTACGGGCGGCATTTTGAGACGCAATCAATGTTATTGCGAAACCCCAGCTTCGGCATGTTTGACTTCAATCAGGGTTTTTTGGTGGTGGCAATTTTCACACGGGAAGTTTGGTACAAGTACACAAGGCCTTGGGTTTAGAAACGATCGAATTTATATCATTTATGGAATTACGGATGTGAAGTTGAGGTTTGAGATTTGATGAATCATATTTGTGAATGATGACTTGCTAACAAGGTCAAAAAAGCCTGAATGTATGCAAGTCCTAATTTTACAAACTACTAAAATCATCTTCGTAGAATTCATTGATGCGTAAGACATTAGTTTTAAACGCAAAAGAGTTCTCATAGTTTTATTGTTCAATTGAATTTTATTAAAAATTAATTGCATATCTCTAGAAACCCTGAAGACATACCATACTAAAAGGCCATCGAAAGAAGTAATGAACTTATTTCAATGCATATGGTTCGGTGCTTGAATTTAGCTTCATTTTGTAATATACAACTTTAAGCACAGTTTCATGGTAATGCCATCACATGCCCAAAATCCACCCAGAGTGTGTGCGAATGCGTTTAATGGCAAGTTATGGTAATTTTATTCGCAACAAACACACCATCGGCCCTGTCAGCTTTAAAAGTGCTTCTGTTTTTCCGCTTCTGTTCATCGCGCAGCACTTTCCACGCGCGCCATACAACGCACCAGTACTTGAAACTGTCAGCAATGTCATAATGGGAGGCAATTTTTCGCGATTAAGAGATGCTTATAAGCACCAAAAAGGACCGTATGTTTCGCCCATCGCTACAGCAACGATTTTCGCCCCGTGCTGCTTGGATACAAACGAGCATTTGATATTCATTCGCAACGATTTGCGCCTAAAAGTAGGCAACCCACTAGGCAGCAGACAGCTAGCGTGTGCCACGCGAAGGAAAACAACTCCCGCGCTTCACTCGGGAATAACAGATTGATCTTAATTTTTCACTATTAGCTCACAGCTCAGTGCGCAAAGCAAAACTGAAGCTGGGCAAAGACGTCTGAGCCGCCAGACGCCTGAATCCCTGTTCTATCAATATCGAATTCCGGTTGGGTCGAGATTTACTCGATGAGAAATTAATGAGCGAAAACGATACCTTCCAGAGGTGGTCCCGACAGCAGACGGCAGGATGAATCCAACGAACAGGCGGCGTACGGTGTGTCGATGGTGATGTTTATGAGCGCCTTCGTCCCAAACGATTCACGACCCAAAACCCCAAAGGATCCGACCGCACGATTAGTCGATGAAGCATAATGATGAATTACTGGCCGACCTCTCGCAGGACCTCCCAGCTTGCGCATTGCCCATTCGCAGCCGTTCCAAGTGATTTGTGAATCAATAAATCTGTTATCAATAAGTAAGCGCGAAGGAAATGGTTGCCAACCAGATAGTGCCGCCTTTCCCCTCACGGAATGCTTCTTGCTGGCTGTCCGTCGGTTCATTATCTGTGGGCGCGCATGGTCCCAAAACGGAACGAGTCAATTGCTTCATTTGTAAACATGATTGAAACCGTTCCGAAGTGGTTTTGCTTTGTTGGGTGCTTCTCTCTTCGCGGTGTGGTTTTGTAAAACCCGGCGGTTAAATCTAATACCTTCGTACATTTTCTCGTCCTGCGACCTGACGGAAGGAAGGATGCGGATGCTAACGAGTGGCTGATAAATATTTATTCCTCCCGGACACACGGTACCAAAACTCCCGGCAAGCGGAAGTCCGTCGTTGGCCCATTAGCGTTTGCTGAAGAGCCCGACACTGCTAAATGCCGGCTGGAAAGTGGGATTTGTTATGCAAATTTTCGCATTGATTGAATTTTGTGGTCACAAGAGAGTGAGAGAGCGAAACCTTCCGAACAGCTACTTCCGGAACCGGGTAAAGTATCCTGGATGGGCGTCAACGAAGCGTCCTCATTCTGGTGCTTGGCAGTAACTTAAAGTGTGTCAAAATATTTGCTGAGTGGTTTATTTTCCAACGTTTGGCCCAGTTATTAATTTTCTTTGTTGATCACGAGAAGATGTACAGACTGGGTATGTTTTTCACGCTTCTTTTGCACGCACTTTGTTGCTTCTTCCGCCCTAAAATAAATTTTCGTGATGGATTAGACCGTTCCATTCCGTGGATAATTTGGCACACGAGAGAAACGATCATTCTTCCCATGATTTGCTTTCTATATATCACTAAAAATCCATCAGATACGCTCGATTAGATTTGCCCTCCATTTGGTACCGGGGGGGGGGCTATGGCACAGAAAATATGTTGCTTCACGGCTCCAATGTCTTTCACTGCGTGCCGTAAAAGCCTCGGCTCGGTCAATCACGAGGAAGGAAAAAATAATAAAGATAATAGAGGCACAACCAACCCAGTTGACCGCCCTGAAGATCCACACAAACACGAGACGAATGGTGCACAAACAATCGTCTGCAAACATAATGAAACATTCATCTCCGTTCTGCTTCGAAAGACGTTAGAATATTCGGGGAAATTGATGGTTCTTTCACCGGGAAGCAGAGGTTCGCCTGTGAGTATACGATAAGGTGAAGGATTAGGCAGGAAGTCAAATTTATGATGATCTTCTCTCTGCACCATTGATTCGATCGATTGAGCTGTGGAATTGGGGTTGGTTTTTGGTAATTGTCACAGAATCTTAGAGGAACTTTCGTTTATTTCGTTTCATTTGTTTTAGATGTTATTATCTAATTCCAAAAGAAATTTGTCTGCAGTTAATCTTACTTTGAACTTGAAGCACTGGTAGACTTAAATTCTAGATTTTATTTAATTTGAATTTAATCTTATGATTTTGTCTTTATGTTACAAATAATTATCAAAAATGTTATAATCAGCGCTAACAACGCATTATAGAATAACACAAAGGATTTGTTTTTGAAAATTACATTAAAAATAGATGAGATTTTGAAACAACCGCTCAGTTTATCGATTTGCATACCTTTAGGCGCTTTGAAATAAATTTTAAAGATCGTATTCTTTGTTGATACCGCTTTTTGAAATCCGTTAAGACACATTATTGTTGAAACTGTTGTCAAATATCAATTCTCATTATTTTTTAAATAGCGTAGCACCATGACAGGGAATAGAATCACATGAATGTACACATTTAAATGAATAATTGGAGTAGAAAACCAATTATAGTCATCACAATATTTCAAATCTAATGAGTTTCAAGTGGTTTCCGAATGATTTCTTTGCTTCATAGCTCATCCTCAAATGAAAAGCATCCCTTTTATCACAAGTTTGATCTTCGCCCGTTCACACACCACACGATTCAATAAGAAAGATGAGTGTTTAATTAAATGATTGCAGTTTTGTTCGCACGCGATAATGCATTTATCGAGCTGGCCAATCTGTTCCGATCCTTCATTCCACCCAACTACCATGCAGTGAAAAACTAACGAAAGATTTTTCCAACACTAAGCTTAAGAAGCTTTTCTTGGCTTTCGTTTGCTCTTTTCACCCGTTCACCCGAACCGGCCATTCCCTTTTGTTTTCCGACGCCTCACATCCATTTTGGGCTGCCAAATGTGGAAAAAATATGTTCCCACCGAACCACTGAACGCTTTTCAACGCGTTTTCGGTTCGTTAGCTGTTGGAGCTTGTCCAGGCGTTGTGAGGAGTGCCAACGCATTGGACGGGTAGAAAGTCTATAATTCACCACTCATCTCTAGCACTATCTTCAGTGTATTTTTTACCGTTCAAAACCCCATCTTCAGTTTTTGCCTTTGTTTGTTTGTTCCTCGTAGATATGGGCAGACACACACACACACACACACACCCATCTTTGGTGAAATAATTGTACGGATTGGTACGTTTCACTTTTTGGCATCGCTCCATAACCCACTCCAGTGTGGCTGGCTTTGCTAAAGGATGTCTTTTCTTGGCTCACGGAAAGCGCATTCCGACGTAAATCTTTCGATGTACCGACCGCACCAACCACGAAAATCCATTTCCGATCGCGTAACTTGTGTACTGACCCCGATAATGTGGCCGGACGCGCGGCCATCAGGGCGGGAAAAATGGTGCTCTCGGTCCGGAAAACAATATTTATTGCACGAGTGCATCAGTGGTTTTTTTGGGTGTGATATTCTTTTCGCTAGATAAAGGAAAGAATTGCTGCCACACTATGTCTTGGCACATGAGCGGCTCTCGGTTGGGAGTGGTCCGAGCTTCCTGTTGAATGATTTAGATCGTTTTACGGTTGTACGGCAAATTGCTTTGGGTGGTTTACAAATTTGCAAATGAATTTGGAATTTTATGCCGAGATTAGTTTAAATTATTATTTAATAAGAATGGGATTTAGTTAGCAACATATTCTGAATATTACCAAAATTCTTTGATTGGATTGCCTCGCGGATTGCCTACTTTTAGGCGTCCAATGTGTCTTTAATAAACTAGAATTTCAGGGACAAAATAGAAACAGTATCGTTTCTATAATAGATTGATCAGAGGATAAGAAATTGCAGAAACTAAACAGTTCGTCCCACTACTATTTATCCAGAGACTTATCCGAGTTCAATATTAACATCCTCTCTCCGTAGACGATTCACTCCAATCCCATAGGCAAACGGTAAAAGTCCGCTTCGGCTGCTGTTTGTCCAGTGCCCTCTTTAGAATGTAAGAAAACACTCTTATTCGAGCTAAAATAAATAAGTTCCCGGTGCCACTAGCCTGCGGCGTTAATCCTTTTATCCTATCAGCCATTCCCGGCCGTGGTGCAACCACCACACCATGACAAGAAACCACCGTCCCTCGCACTGATCAGCAAAATAAACATAATCAAACAAGTATGCGAAGAATGGGTAATAGGACAAGAGGCACTGGACCCGTGTGTGTGTGTGTGGCCTTGGACACAACGCCATAAGGTGCAAAAAGGTTCGTTCCTTCTTTTTTTCCTTCTTTCTTTCTCGCCACAACGCCCGAGGTGTGTGTACCGTGATGATGAGAAATCCATTTCCTCCTGCTGCACCCTTTGCGAAAAAGGGCACGGACACGAAAGGACAAAAATCGATATCATCCTCGGTGTGCACTTTTAAGCGAGGCGCATTTCCGGACCACGCGATTTCTTCTCAGTCCCAGCGAAGCCGTGATCGTGGGTGTGGCTTTAATTTAACTCCTCTTGTTTTTTTTTTTGGCTGGCTGGCTGGCAACGCGTCACCCAACCCAGGAAGAAGGAAGAAAAACCATCATCGTCAGCTTAATTACCCCTATGTATGCAGACATACCGGTCTCTGTGTCTGCCTAATGCAGTGTTTCTTTTTTCCCTGTGTTCTGTTTGATTCCGTGTCTCGACTGGGACTCTGCCGCACCCGAACGAATGTGCTTCATTTTCACTTTCAACCATGTGGACAAGGCGGTCCCAACTGATACCCTCGGGACATTGCGAGCGACATAATGAACGGCGAGGGTTGTGTTTGAGGACCAGCACAGCAAATGGCACCAAATGCTCTAACCCTTTTGGATGTGCCCGCATGTTTAAATATGGCGAACTCTAGATGAACTGTGCAAGTGAATCGATTCGGGCAAAGGGATTAGTTTTGCCTTTGAGTTACTAGTCGGATCAAAGTCTTTAAAATGCTGTGAGTATTTTGGAGCTGTTAGAATTGTAATTTTAAAGCAGTTTGAGAAGTGAGTCATAGCGTAACGATTAAAACTTCTTTAACGATACCGATTGTATTCCTCTGAGAATTGTGTTATAAAAAAGCGATTACCAACAATTGCAGAAATCCCTTGGAGTAAATTTAAAATGAAACCATTCCCATTGTACACCCAGGGTCGTATTTTACATCTCTCAAACGAGTGTGGAATAAAATTCTGTACCGTCCCTAAATCAGATTAAACCCAAGGTAACATTCCTTACCCAGAATTCATAATCCGATACGATTCCCAGGCGAGATTCCTTCCAGATTTGAAACGATAGCCCACCAAATCCTTGTCCTCAAGAAAGCAGGAATGACATCCGTCCTGGGCCGTATACCACTGACATGGTCGAGTTTTCGGAGGGTTGTTCGTGTTGTGTTGTTCCCTTCGACCGCCCATACCCCAAGACCTAACACGAGTGTTGGTTCTAGCAGCATACCGAACAGCTCTCAGAACCCATTCAGAGAAGCGAGACGTTTTAACGCTTGAAATATATTTGATTTACGGTGAAAGCTCTGAACAGCTCTTGACCACCAGCAATACCAGGCTGGAGATGGAGCAACCCCCGGGTTGGGAGGCGTTAGAACTTACATGGATATCACGTAGTACATCGAACATTGGTCAGTCAACCGATTAGAGGCTTACCTAACCTTCTGCTCCGTAACTCTCCCGTTGCCCCAGACTCATCCTTCGTGTGGTTTCTAAAAGTTGCTCCGTGTGGCTATAGATGTTACCGAGTTCCTGTACCTTCTAGCACGTAGAAAAGTATGTATACCCAGGTGACTTTCGTATTTGGTCTGGATCATTGTTAGAGGTTTTGCTCTCTCAGACACACACACACACAAAGAACTCAAGAAGGACCGCATTTCCCACGAGCCAAAAACGGCCATGTTTGAGAAGCGAATAACCAGAACAGTCTCGTTTACCCATGCCCCAACGTCTCAAACCAAGAGTTGTGAGTGACGCATACGATGGACGGTGATTATCGTGCAATAATTCATTGTTGGTCTTGTTGCCGGTCGGCAAAAGAACCTACTGCATGAAATAATTTCTGTGGGCTGTGGCAAAAGTTGTTCCACTTTCGACGGTCCCGGTCGCATGCAACTGGAGAGCGCCCCGTTTTTCGGAAGTCAAAGTGATGGGCAAAAGGCGAAGCAGAACCCCTGGTACGGGAGGACTTCTCCAATCAAACGCTTCGGTGGACATCTGCTCACCGAACGCCGGAGGGGTTTTATGTTAAGCAAACACATAAGTTATGCCTTGATTGGACCACATTTTTCAATCACTTCTCGGACGCTGTCGGTTCTCGACCTCGTCCAGAAGTAGCAGTGCCAGCAACGCCATGCTTTCGCCCTTTGTGAAGAAAGCTCCACTCGATGAAAATGGCCGAAATCAATCAACAAGCCTTCCGGGCATTCTTGAAGGAATCAATCAAGCCCGACCGAGTGCGCCAGGATCGCTGGTTTTGGCCGTTCGGGATGGTGGGTAAATTATTGAATGGCTTATTGAGAAGCAATATGGTCGAGAACGACAAAAGTGAGCTAGAGAGTAGTGGTGGAAGATTTCACTCACTTTGGTGAATATTTTATATTTGAAGTGTATAGAGCAAAAATTGAACAGGAGCAATTTTTGTAGTTGAAAAACTATGAAAACCAAATGTCCTCGGGATGTTTAAGCGTCTGAAATTATTTAAGGCACCTGGCCGGTCATAGAATTTATAATTAGAATCTGATGAGCGAACCTGAGATAAGCCAAATATTTCATCTTCATCGTGGAACTTAATGTCTGCTTCAACTTGGTTTGCGTGAAACTTTTGGAGTCATTTTCCAATCTCGAGACAGGATGGACAGGGTTTTTGCTTCGTATCAACTCGAGATGCAGTTGCGTTTGCCTTGACCGGACTTCTTCCCAATCATATTTTACAAATGACTATGCAGAATGTCTGACATTTTCATAAAAGACAATGACTGTGAATTTATTTCCCGGTGCTACGTTCGCTTTTTCGCCATCATATCGCCAACAGCCGACCTCGAACAAGATTGTGGGCTTCTCAACATTGCACGCAGTCACACCAAACGCGTTGCAGCATGGACGAAGGTAAACGGCAGCGTTCCGGCATGATACACTTCCTTAGCTGGTAGCTTCTTCTCGCGCTGGCTGTGCTCCATTCCCGAGTGACATTTCATTGTTCCCGGTAGAATGCTTCGGACGGAAAAACCATCCCACCGGTGGATGGCAGCGAAAATTAATCACCGGTAGCCTCAACTCGTCCTTTGTCTGTTCCCGGTTGTGTGACTGTCGGGAGGTTTTGTCAACCTGTACTTAACACGGCTCTTTGGAATTCAATCGTGTCCTTCTGACATATGATTCAATATCCGATTTCGTAATACGTAAGTAAGCGTGCGCACGGGACAAATTCTTGCTCAGTCTTGTTGTAATCCAACACCTGAGGGAAGGAAAACCTGTTCGAATGGGAGAGTTTGGTGAAGCAAGAGGGAGAAAACCCCACCACCGGCCAGATAATGATAATCCTTTTGGCAAATATTTGGACTCCTACTTCTTCATCGCCAAAAGATCTGGAAGGGTGCTCCGTTCGATTGACTGAATGACCAGAATTCTTCTTTTCGGAAGACAAAAGAGGTAGAAATTGTAGAAGAAAAGCAAATGGCATCTCCAGCGAGAAAAAACGCTGTGCGAAATGGACGGAAATTAATGATCTGGTCCTTTAAAAAATCACTTGCTCGAGCTGTCTTTCATGTTCTTGTAATTGAAGCGAAATACTTCCCTTTTATCTGTGTGGAATAAGACATCATTAAAATCTTTGTCGTTAGAAGGGAAAAAAGCTGTACAAAATGTAGAGCACTGCGTTCTTTTTACTGTACCACAGTTTTTGTTGCTTCCTTGCCGTACGATGTTAAGGATTTTTTCTTGTACTACAAATTGTTCAACAAAAAATAATGTAAAGGTCAAACTAAGATAAATTCTTTAAAAAATTAGAAAACTTGTCATTAGGAATAAGTTAAATCATTCTTCATACAAATTGCATACTTCTAGGCGAAGTGATTTAACCTGATCGATATTGAAGAGATGAAGATTGCTAAAACATTATATACAATAAGTCTATTATGCCAAACATGGTAGGCATGACCTAAGAGGTTAGGCCAAGAAATAAGAAAGAAGAAGTTAATAAATACAAATTAAAACTCAGCAGAATAGAATTCTTAAACACCTATTGCTTAAGTTTCGGCGCTATATGTGACTCCTGAATTTATGCAAGCTTAATAGCAAAATTTGTTGTTGGACCTGTTTTCTGTTTTACTTTAACACAATTTCCATCGAATGCTTATATGGCTTAGTTACTACTTGTGCATGATAATATACCATACATTTTACTCTGGTATGTCTAATATATTCGCCTCATAATCAAGCAATTGAATCAACAATTAATGCTCCCCCCGCAAGCCAATCAACCCAATGTTGTATTGAATTCATCTAACAGAATAGAAACCGATAATTGCGGCATAAAAAAAAAACCACCGAACAATCGATCTGTCCAGCACAAACAGACACAAACCAACACGACAAAACAAACCAATTGGAAGAAACTAATCACCTTGTCGTGGCAGCTACTGATGACTTACTAGAGGACTGCAGATCTTGTACCGATACGTAGCGCAAGCAATCAGAAGAAAGCTCGCTCAACCTCAAGCGCCCGGACAGCCTTTTTAAACTATCAGCATCGATTGCTTCGAATCGTGTGCAAACGATTGCGATCGATTGCCAGTCCCTTTGCTGTGCGAGCCCAACTTCGGGAAATCGTTCCTGCCGATGCGATTGCTTTCCGAGTAAACATTTGCCGTTCAATTTTCCGTCCGAAAGAAACCCGGCACAGAGACCACCCGTACAACCCGAACTCCGGACCGTTTGCTGAGAGGCGTCTAGACAGGGCTATGAAATTTGCATTACCACATTGGAATGCAAAAGGTTTGACCGGAAATGGTAGTAGCAGCTCCCGGGAGTAGCCTGCCACGGCAGCAAACAGAAAGCTGGCGAATTGGAATTGTTTGAACTTGCTGGAAACCATTTTCTTACTCGTTCCACAGTGACGCCCGAGTACCGGTTACCATTTCTCGAAGGAGTTTGATGGAAAACTATTTTTCACTTTCACACCGCATCCGCATAGAATGGTTGAGAGCGACCAAGAGAAAAAAAAAACAGCTTCATGCAAGGATTCATTTGTCATCATTCGAGAGTTGACAGTTTTGCCGCATTTTTGTCATCACCGCTTGGGAAGAGCAATTTGTGTGTGAACGGATACATCGCGTGTGTCTTATGGTGAAGTAAAACGCACACACACACACACCGAGCAAACCAGGCCTTAATTCTTCGTTCTTTCTACCGCATCCACCAGGGCAGGTTGATAGTTTCAATTAATTTAATTAGTTTTACTTTTAATTTCCTTCCACGGCGCTGCTAGAGCTCGGCTAGAGCAACGGATAATCACCACAACCACCGAAACCGCCGCAACATCGATGATGGAGGTCGTGTCTGGTGTGTCTGTTGGGAACGAGAAAAGAAGAAACGAGCTTTTTCGCTCATAAATGTGAAATGCATCCTACCGGAAAAGCGCTCGAACGGGTTGCGCACAATAATTAAGGCGACATCAGTTATTTTCTCGGGTGCGATTTATCTCCCGAGTCTCCGGGTGTGTGTGTGTCTCCTTAATGGGAATTTGGAGACGTACATTTTCCCAAACGGTCGGTCGGCTATTACCCACCGGTTGTGTGTGTGCTTACCAGGTGTATGTGTGACTACCTCAGTGAAAGGATTGGCCTTCACGAAAATGGATTTACGAACTAGGACGACACCAACGATAACTGCATCCCGGTACGAGCCTTCCGGCTTGCGTCTGTGTGCAATGGTAATGGTAGAGAAATCATTTGGAAGAAGTATTCGTTGCCATTCGCTGGGTTTTTGGGGGACTTCACACACACACACACACACACACACACACACACATGCACTCAGGTTCACCTTTTGCGACAAGATCAGCCACCACAAAACGTGTTTAATCTAAAAACACATCATATCTCAACGCGAGCTTTGCCCGGCTCTTTGCCAGCTTGCTGACACCGCCGGCTTTTGCCGTGTGAGAAAGACGCGAGAAAATTTCGGTACGTTCCGTTTTCGCAGACAGCCGAGCACACATCCTTGTACCTTTTTCTTCGGGCTTTTATCGATGTTTTAAAATCTTTACTTTATCGCTCGAATCCATTAAATTTAATGAAAATATATCCCTTTTTCCTTCGGTTGGGCTTTGCACGTTGGTTGATACTTTTTTTTTGTACGGTATGATGCTCTTCCGGCAGTAGCAGAGTACGAATCGTTGTGATTTTATTAAACATTAAATGCACTTGAGTTGCTTATGCAATGTGACTGCGCTGCGAACATGTCAAATGGTAAAAGGGAATCTTCAACAAGGAGTTAAGCATAAGAAACGACGATTGAATGATGAAACGTCACTTTGTTGAGACTTTTTCTCCTTTATTTGTTTTGTTTAGTTTTTGGAAAAAAAATTACATTTACAGGACGAACAGTTATTGGACATACAATATTGTGCATAATGAATTAATTATTATTCTACAAAAACTTGCAGTCATGTCCATGCACTAGAAAAAAGATTTCAGTATAATATAGAATTCTTCATTTAATTTTTATCATGAAATCTTTTAAATATTTCACATACATGTTTAATTTAAAACTTCCATGACTCCCTCTGCCAAAAATTTCTTATTTTAACAGATATCAGGTTCTTTTGAATCGCCTAAATGTATGCAATTGATTTCATTGAAGGCTCCAAACATCACAAGTTTCAAATGTTTGAGCAGATAAATTAAAGGCTTATCATACGGATGATATTAAGCATTGTTGAAATCTACTGTAATCTCATCTTTCTGTTATTTGGTTTCCCTTAATGTTTACATTTTATTTTCAGTTATTTCTTTAGATTTTATTTTCATACGAGTTTGGTTTTAAAACACATTTTGTCTAAATAGTTTTAATAATTATTTGAAACTTAAGGAAACTGTTACACCTCAAGGTTCAAGGTGGCTTTACGTGGTAAAGTACTATCGCTTCAAATACGCCTGAATATATGCAATCTAATTTAAAATTACGCTGACGTGATCTGACTTCACGCAGAGCAAGTATTGGACATCGCTTATTAAATATTTCGTTTTGAAAAGAATGCTATATTGTGAGGAGAACTCATTTTTAATTTCAATGAAAAATCTCATGTTGATAAGGAACAATTTCTCTTCACGGAATAGCGGATAATGACGATCAAACTATGGTATTCACAAAAAACCCGACGCGTCAATCGTGTCCACTTTCAAAACGTGATAAATGCCCCTTATAAACCTTTCCAATTGCTTCATTTGTTGCGAACAGCTCGGATGCTACGGAATGAATTTAAACACGTTGCTTACGAGATGTCCGTAAAATCTATCAGCTTACTCTTGACCACCAAACGCCGCATGCTCATGCTTCTCGTCACATATGCTTAAAAGGCACATTAAACAATTTGAGGTGTGCAGAATGGGGAACCCAATTTTTAAAAAATTCGACAGCTTCAAGTCACCTTTAGTTTTTCGTTGTTTTCGCCACTTCTGCCCAATGGCAGGACACAAGAATAAAAAGCAAAATAAAGTGTCGTCCCAATAAATAATTCATGTACGTAATCCGTTCTGTTCTTCCGGTGAGCGGATCGGGCCCCTGATTGGCCGGTGTCCCTGTCGTTGGTGGACCTTCCATCATCAGCATTTTATTGTTTGTAATTTGCTCCCCATGTCATGCTTTGCCAGACGCGCAACTTTTATACTGCCGGGACAGAGTTTCCGGTTGAGGGTTAAGGGCGCAAAACCTCAAACGTTGGGCGGGAAACTTCGTCGCCACGGCCGGTTCCGGCATTTCAGACGCCCCCAACCCGGCAGCTAATAGTTGCTAAAAGTTTTACAATCAATTTAATTGGATTTATGGTGTCTCCGGAATGAAATGAGAGTGTCCCTCCGGTATGTGGGGAATGAGCGAGTTCTTCATTATGACCGGTTGACTGTCGGGATGGTAGAGTTTGAGCAATGAGGAAAATAAAAACCAAGACTAACAGCAACGTAATTGTCATCAAACCGATTGTCCGACAAAGTTGTGTCCTATCCGTTCTGTTTACCTACCATTTCTACACCCGACTGTAGAAAATGAGCAAAAATTCACTTACCTCTAAGGATAACTTTTTATTCCTAGTGTTCTAGAAGGAGCAACAGAAATTAGAGAGAAATTAGCATTTTCCTGCTAAAAAAAATGGTGAATGTTTTGACAGTCCAAGGTGTGTACAGAAGGTGTGTCGAGACGTAAGCAGCATGGTAAGAGGTTTGACATTCAATTAGGAATGTTATTCAACGGTATCGCGAAAAGGGAGAACATTAAGCAGCGACACCGCAAGCTGCACCCGAAATGGAAATGAGCTCGGCGAACGAGAGAAGCGCACGGTGACAGCTGCATTCAGGCAGCAAAATTGAAAAACCAAACCGTGTGACGGCAAAAGAAAAAAGGTGGAAATAAAATTGTTTTCCCTTAGCATTGAAATTAAATAATCCAACGTGAGGGAGCAAGCTTATGCAAGTGACAGAACTTTTAATACGAGAAAAGTAAATGGAATATTGTTTTATAATAAAAAAAAAACATTTACTCACCAAAAAAAACGACTCTTTTAATAATAGTTGGAAAAACAATCTCAGAATTTCAATTTACAAACACAAAAAAAACTTTACTCTTTGCTGCAATTTTAAACCAAGCACCATTACTCAATAATTCAAAAGTGTATCATCTGTCTTCCTGGACAGTAGAACTGGTGGTAGATGTGTTTTTTTGTACCCCCAGTTTTTCATCTATCTTCCTTCCCAAACCAGCCATCCAAAATCAACCAAACAACAGACCGCTTCTATTATCAGCAGAGCAAGAAATGAAATCACCTCCAGCTATCGAACTCCTTAAAATCAACATCTTTTCCCGCTTGGAGACACACACAACAACCAAAAAAAAAAACCACACTGTACTGATGGCCGGAAAATTGATTATCTGCCGGAGAAAAACATCTGCTACAACTTCCGACTCGTAGATTCGCCCCAGAGAGGGAACGATTGAGCTTTGGGTTCTGCTTTTTTTGTACCTTCCCCTTTGAAGTAGGTCCTTTACAGCCCTGCGGGACAAAACACTTCCCAGTTTGTTTGAACTTCTTTGCGCTACCACCAAAACAACGCTCCCGTTCGTTAAACGTTTTTCCGCCGTCACAGGGCGCGTCCTGTTTTGACTCTTTTTTTTCCATTGGTCCTAGGTAGTTTTTAAATCGGACCTTCACTTAAAGTTCACTGTGTTTACCAACATTGAACCAAAGCAATAACAAAAAGAAGGAAAACGACATTGTGGTCTTCGAAGCTCGGCTGTTTTC
>KZ062358.1:147532-163965 GCA_002091835.1 Anopheles maculatus
TGGGTGTGTGTGTGTGTGTGTGTGTGTGTGTGTGTATGCACGTTAGCCGGATATCTTCATCGCCGACTTTCCTTGGCGCAAAACCAACCCCCGAAGCAATCAGCGTACTGTTAGTTCGTGTTTGTGTTTGATTCCGTCCCAGTGCACATCGTACTCGATGCCGCTTTGTACTAATGCTCAATTTTTTTTTGTGTGTGTATGTTCTCGTACCTTTCTTCCTTCCACCAGATTGCCTTCATCTGCAGCTGTACCGGGACTCGAAGGATCGCTACAAAAACGGCCAAACAAAGGCATCGCTCTCGCTGCAGCACTTTCTCGGCGTGGAGTCAGGCTTCACGCTGGACAAGGAGTCCAACACGATAGCAATCATCTGCCAGGATGTGATCGTCGTCCTGGCATTCGATACCCGCGAAAGACTGATACAATGGCAGGTGGGTATCGGGTGTACGGCCGTGTTTGTTGTTTGACAATCGTATAATTTTCCGTGCTTGTGTTGTTTTGCAGGTGAAAATATCCAACAACCTCGGGGACGATCTCCAGTACCTGGTTCTGGTTTCATCGGCACCACCGAAAGCGAAACTATCCACCGGACCCGCCCGCATGCACATCCAGGACCATCGGTTCTGTCTCACCACGGGCGTGCCACCACGGTTGACAGGGTTATGGCAAATCGAGCATTTAAGGTGACTACTAGCTAAACAAAATGCGTCGCTTTTTTTGAGGGACCAAAAAGAAACTAACCATTCTTTTCATCTTCCGACACAGACGATACGGTGTGGTGGACAATCGGTTTTGCTTCGAAGGTGGCTCAAGCTGCGGGAAAGGTGAAGGACTGTACGTGTTCGTTACGGATTTGGGCGATGAGATAACGCACACCTTCAAACTAGCTTCACAGGGCAAGCTTGCCAATAAGAAGCGAGCAACTGCGAAGAAAATTGCAGGTAAGTAGAGATGTCACACGTTCGGTTTTTTTTATTTTCTAGCGTAACACACTAACAACTACCTTATGACATCGATCGCTAATGTGTCTCATTTGCAATGTCCGTTCCCTCAGCACTCGACAGTCCACGCAAGGGTGCGGAATCACGCTCGACAAACTACAACGACGAAATCTGTACCGTGCATATCGAAAACTCGAACTGCACCTGCCGGAACTCGTACTGGCCGTCGACCGAATCGCGCGATCTGGACAGTAACTACGGTTGTGGTGATACGGCTTCCGTTTCCGAGTGTCACGATAGCATCAACGATTTGGACTCGTTCCCAAGGTAAGTTGATCTTAAAGCCTAACTTGTTTTTAAATATTTCAATGTCTTTTGAGTGATCATGCTCATTCTCTTATCATGCCTTGGGTTTCATGGCACCAAATACTACTTTTATTAAAAAAAAATTCGTACGACTATTGTCACGTAAACCATACTCTATCTCTCGAATAGGAACACGGTGGCCAATCTGGAGCGTTGCATGAGCTGCATATCGAAGCTTGGAGCACCTTCAATGTCACGCAGCTCCACCGTCACCGGAACACCTGGCGCCGTTGCACCGCTTCCAGCATGGCACATGCTAACCGAACACAACAATCACATCAACCAAACGCATAAGCTTCCACCACCACAGCTAGCTCTCGATCGGATGTCGCTCTGCTCGCACGGCAGTAGCAACAATTCCGAATACTCTATCCCCCGGCAGACGTGTGGTGGTGCAGGTGATTCGAGCTGGTACGAAAAGGCTCCCAGCCAAGCGACCGCTTCCATCTGCAGCCATCATCATCGTTCGACGTCCCCGTGCAGTTGCAGCTGTCCCTCGGTGCCCTGTCGTCCACCGAAACCGAGGGACATTTCACTGCACATAACGGCACCCATCCATACCGCCATCAGCATGTCCACCGGTAAAACACCACAGCAGCAACACAGTGTCGGTCCGTACGAGAACTACGACGTACCGAAAACTCCGATCGCTGTCGACGGGTCATCCTCGACGGGATGTACGCCGGGCGAGAATTACGATACGCCGAAAAAAATACAAGAGTACCTGGCAAAGGAAGGCAAAGACCTGGTGGATGGTAGTGGCAGCAGTAGCTACGGTAACTACGACATGCCGATGTCCCTTACCAAAGCGGTGTGCAGCTGTCTGTCGGGTGGTGGTGAAGCTCCGGTACAACCTCCGATGAAGGGACCGGAACGGGTAGACTGTACCTGTCATCGTGTGATGTCTTGGGCAGACAACTGGATCTCTCTGCCGCTGTGCAAGCGTGGCAATGGTATCGAAAACACGACCGTTCAGGTGAACAAGGTGAAGCTGAGCGGTGAAGGAAAGATGCCTGTGATGGATGCGAGCGGGACAGGTGACGGAAGCGGTGCGATCTACGCGACCGTCGATATGACGAAAAAGATCCGGAAGAAGTTGGAACAGGCGTGTGCGTGTGATGAGCCGCTCGTAACGCAACCGCAGGCTAGTGGGCCAAAGCAACTGCCGGCTAGCTGTTACGATAACTACGAAGATGTGGAAATCAAACCGGAGACTGGAGCCAACTATGCGAACCTTGAATTTGAGCGATCGCTAGAGAACTATGAGAATTCCAAAGAGGTTCTACAGCGAGCAGGGCTATGCTTAGCTGGAGCTCCGAGTGATGAGGAAGAACCTCGCGTTTGTCATAAATGTGGGCATCCGAGTGCGAAAACACCTGACACTGACGAGAATTGTCGACCGGAAGGTAGCGAACAGGCATCGGCAGATGACAAGCAGGAGAACTACATGATGATGGAACCTGGCAATAAGAAATCTAAATTCCCCGGCTATATTCCCATGTCCCCAGCAGCCCCATCGAACGTCGGTGGAGTTCCAGAATCGACCGATGGGACCGTATCGCCGACCGCGCCTCCACTTCCCTCCAAGTCGGACCTTCTGAAGCAACGCATGAGTCGCATCATTGGCGAGAAATCGGCAAGCAATCCGAGCCTTTGTGGACCCGCAGTTGATCGCAGCCGGAAGCGGATAGACGACGAATCACGCGTCCCGGGTAGTGCGATGTTGCGTGCCACACTTGCCAGTCCTTACGCCCGCAAACAGCTTATGGACAGCAGTGACCTACTACCAACGTGTGGGGCAGAAATGCGACTCTCCCCACGGAAACGATCAGCGTCCGCCGAATCTTCCCGGTTCTTGGACGCGGAAGGTGAAGAGATCGAAAGTCCGCTCAGTGGGACGGCTTCTCCAAGTACCGAGACACTGCTACGAAAGACACCAACTCCCGGCTCAACGACGGCTCTACGGCGATCTTCATCTCCGTGTGTGCATCAGGAAATGGAGTCCAGCGACAAGACGGCAGCAGTGGCTGAACCTGAAGACGACCTATCCGCATCGACAAACCCGGCCTCGAGTCAGACTTCTCAGTCAGTTTACATCCGCCGTTCGGAGAGTGTACCCTGCAAAGCTCAGAACAGGGATAGTTCGAGTTCAAACGATTCTGGTGTGTCCACTGGATCGCTACGGCAACGTGGTACCGATTTTACAGACTTTGAGCTTCCGCTTACAACCGCCATGTCGGCGAGACGTCATCAGCGGCATGTACTCCCGACCCAGAACTGTGTCCATGCGTCCCTGCCACGTCGTTCCAAGTCGTTCGATCCACTGCGGGAACTATCCTTCCAGTTTCAGAAGATACGTGTGCCGGAGAAGAGCACATCGGCCGAGGCAGAAGTGCCCGTGTGTCCACCGAAGGCTAAGGATGTGATGGCTGGTGCTCCCGGGGCGCCTTACATCGATTCGCGAAGTACCAGCAGTGGTACGTCCGATATGTCCGACTACATCGAGACACTTTCCCTCTCTAGTCACAGTTCCTCCGATACGCCTGAAGGCATGAGGTAAGTAACATCCCTCGGATAGACGACGTCCGTGTAATAACAACTTCGTTTTCCTTCTCCTTGAAGACACATCAGGCAAGCAACATCAACGCTGAGGCCACGCTCGGGCAAAGAGTACCAGAATATCGATCGCTCGATACTGTCACTAACGCAAGCCAGTACGGACGCAATCAAGGTGCCAGGCACACCGTCCCAGCTGCGTGGACTGCTCTCATGTTCGGCTAACTACGCCAACATCACGCCCGTGCCGGAGAATGCCGAATCGCCTAGTCCCGGCTACCAGAGTGGCACCTCGCCACAGGACGCACAGGGTCAGCATTTTATGTTTAAGGTAAATATCTGCCCAAAGCTTATAATAAGCCGTGTTTATTGTTATAAAGAGTTTAATTTTCAAACATCTTTTCATGTTTTTACAGAACTCATCATAAAACCAAAAATCCACGGAGCTACAACACTAAGGTACTGTACAGATAATTTCATTACTTTTAAGGTGTAGATTAATCACTGCAAAGTGAGGTTAAGATAAGACGGGTGAAATAGTCATGCAGCAAGCAAAGAAAAAAGATACAAAGCGCAAGAAAAAAACAGAAAACAACAAAAAAAAAGATACAAAGAAACGACAACAAACAAAAAACATTCAATGAAAGCAATAACATTACTAAGCATAAATATTGTTTTTTGTATGTTAGTCGATATATATATATAAATATGTATGGTAAACAGAAACTAGAAAATCAAAAAACATCCAACTCCCCAACATAAACAAAAAATCCTACGACCGTTAGTGGAAATTGTACAGGTTTTGTTGCGTGTAAAAAAATACACACACAATCGTCATATGTTTGTCCAAAAGAACTTGCTTCTACTGTAACAGTATGTCTGGGCAATCTTCATTGCCTAATGTAAAACACATACCGAGCTCCCTTTTATTTTCCGGACAAGTAACGAGCAAAACCTTCCCCAACGCCTAACACTCACGCATCGGTCCGTAAGTTCCACAGAGAAAAGACATAAAAATTGATCGCTTACATTTCGAGCCAACCCATGACGTGCTGTAGCACTCGAAATGGAACGGAAAGAAAACACCCGGAAAGCGAACGAATTGCAGTTGGAGAGCTGTTGTTTGGCTTCTGGGCTTCTGGTCCCTGCACGCTACCTCACTCGCTCGTGTCTGTGTTTGATTGTAATTATTTAACCTTCCGATCCTGGAAGGCATCACGCTTTGCCGGGTTCCCTATCCGCCCTCCATTTGCCGGATTACCTGTGCAAAGTTTGCAGTTGTACCGGTACAGCACTCGGTCGATTCTGTCATCACCGGGGGCGCAAACAATGGCACATTCTTCCCTAGCGAAGCATTTTGTAGCTTCCGAAACAAAATGGAGACAATGAAGCGAAAGAATTGCTTCCTTGTAAGCAGCTTCCCCATTCCGTAAGGAAGCAATAATAAGTTTCCGATGAGCGTGTGACAGTGTGGCTGGGTGGAGTGAGATTTTATATACGTGTACGCTTTTCTCGCTTTTCTAAAAGATGAGTCGAACGATGGGGATGAAGGCAAAACAAATAGACTTGGCTCGATTCGAACGGTGGAACGTTACGGGCGGTAAATAACATATTTTTCTTATGGTTTTGCAACTTCATGACAGAACTTTCGATGCGGACAGTAATGTTCGATCGATGGATTGCGATAAAAATTCTATCTTTTATATTTCTTTCCCTGCTGTCACAATGGCTTCGCTTGGGAGTCACATTCTGCAGGTGAACATATTTTTGGAGATTAAAACAAACATCGAACAGCGAACGGTTTGTGATACGGTGAACGGCTTTTCTGATTGTTTGTTTGTTGATGATGTGAAGATGGTATTGTGTCTTGCAATATTGGATATGTTTTTTCCATATTTGTACACCATCTCCCGTACGTTGGCAGCTCGGTTTTATTGGGCAGCAAATATGCAATTTGCTCTCGAAATGTTACAAAACATGTCCACTGAGGTTTTTAAAAGAAGCAAATACATTTGACACATTTTGTACGGTGGTTTTATTTCAAGCAGCATATAATGGGTACTGTAAATAGACACGGAAACATGCACAAAAAAGGCAAGTTGAAAACATAACAGAAAACAGAAAACGAAATGTAAGCAAACAAATCTCGAAGCTGACAGAGAGAAAAAACTGACAGAAAAAACATGCCAAAAAAACGATAACAAAAGTAAACGAAAAAGCTAAAAACACGGTCCACTGTATGTAAACACACAAACAAATGCATAAAGAAAATATGTAGAAAAAAGAAATGAACTTGTTACATTGAAAGACAACCTGAACAGGGTTAAGAGAAGAAGAAAACACATTCAAATAACTCCAGTGCGACAGAATTTTATGATTTTCTATGTTCTTATTGTCGATTTTTATTGTCGGTGATGAAGAAGAAAATGTAGATAAATTAAATGTTCACACGCCACCTTCTTCTGCGTCATAAGTCATCCATCCTTTTTAAAAGTCTCTCACATCTCATAAACTTTTTAAAGTAATCAGTTTACATCGGACTCTACTCATGAAATGACTGAAATCATTCATATTCGAATACCACCATACTATTCTTCTTAATCTGCCTCCGCGTTATGCACAAACACACACACACACACACACATACACAATCTCATTCGCTCGTATATCGAAAAACAAACGAATATGCCTTAAAACTTTATTCCTGATCGAACACTACCCAGCCCCCAAGGATTCTGTTGTACGTAAAACCACCAAAGGTTTGTTCGAAAATCCATTGCTCATTTCGTTCATGACATTTTCGTGCCCGAAAAAAATTTTCGAGTAGAACGCTCATTTAGATATACAGCAAATTTACACAGTAACACGCATACATAATATCCTGTAATATATAACTAGCCAAGTTCCAAACGGTGGCCACCCAACCTATCGCTACACAGCAAACGAAGCGTAAAATAAACGAAAAATAAGGTAATTAATCCGGTTTGTTTCACGTTACACGAAACGCAAGGATGAACTGCTGTACACCAAAGTTTAGCACAATTTTATCACGACACAAAACAACAAACACTATCAAACTTCCGATAACGCACCGAAGCAACCCGGCTTGTGGCGCCATCCTACAACCGTGCGTGGGGTGTGAAATGTTGATTTCTTTTTTACAAACTCTGTCACAAAGCAACCAGTTCGGGAGAGAAGGTTTGTTTCGAGTGTGTTTTAATCGATCACACCAAACAACTTATAACAAACAAATATATAGAACATCTAGAACAAGTCATTTAAATCCGGAAAACGAAGCAGAATGTTATAAAACACCGTAGAACGAAGATTTCAGCCCAGTAAAGAAGGCACGTTTTACACAACCATTATCACTGCTCGGCCAGCGTGTTTGAAGGGTGGTCGATTTTGAGCAATGTTCTTTCTTTTTTCTACGAATATATGTACACGTATATTCTATACAGGGAATCACGGTTTAAAGAGAAAAAGAAACTAGAAAACTGGAAAAAGAAATACATTTAAAATCAAATCTGTAGTCAAATCGGAGAAGAATTCAATCGGGTACGCACGATTACGCGCGATGATGAAAGTTACAGCAGAAAGTCTTAGTTTAGATGTACCATTTTTTCTACCAATTTTACACACAGAAGTGAAACAGAGTCAGAAATTCTGCTAGAAACAAATGCATTAAGAATTACATCCAACGATTGAAGAATCGGTTACAAGAGTAGAAAAGAGAGCGTCCTTACGTTTAGAGATGATTCAAGAACCGGAAGCATTCAATCGGTTTTCTTCACTATAAAGACATGTTTGTGTGTGTTGAGTTTATTTAGAGACGTTTTATTCTCGGTAAAGTTTTATTAAACGATCTATTCGATTATTTAAACTATTTGCATTCATTTAAACTCTCTCTCTCACTTTTTCTTCCCTATATGAGAATGCAAAACAAAACGAAGCACGAAGCAAGGGCTCAACAGTGAATGTTGTGTGCTTCCAGCTCGCCACTACACTCTGAGAGTACGTGTGTATGTGTGCGAGTGTTGTAAATAGAAATTATGTAAAACCAAACGGCATCCATATATTATCACTATTTGAGTATTTATTGGATTATTGAAAAACCAAAAAATAAGCAAACAAAACACACACACGAGAGGAAAAACAATATAACAAGCGCTAACAGGCTGCTTGGCTACTGATGCGCACGAACAGAAACAGGCTCATCTGCCGCATAAAGTGTACACCAAATAATCCAATGGTAAATGTGAAGTCGGGTGACCGTGTGGGCACCCCGAACAAGTCTTACCGTGCAAACCAAAACAGTCCATTTACCATTTTTTGCCCGGAGCTACTAAGTTTTACTTCGTTTTGCACACAAACTCGCGATAACACAAATTGGCAATGATGGCTTCCGACAGAAAGGAAAACAAAAACAATGGAAACCGATGCAACAAAGAAAAAGAAATAGAAGCCCGGTAGTAAAAAACGATGCTACGACATCAGATAATGCTACCAAGGTCGCATTAGGAGTGTAACAAAACACGAAAAAGGAGAATGGAAAAGTATGCAAAGTCCAAAAATAAAGTTTAACGACACTTTCATGAAACGTAAAACAACACCGGCGTTGCTCTACCCCAGAAAACAAATGCGTAAACGTAATAATGTCCGAAAAGAGACGGTAGCGTGGTAGAGATGCTATAAATAGCAACAGCTTAACGGTAAGCCTTTTAACATCAATCTCTGCACCTTAATGAGCTTGCACGTTTTAATTAGTATTAGTTGCTTACTGTTTGCAGAAAATTTTGCATGACACTACGAAGTAATTTATCTTGCTTTAAACATTTGTTTTAATCATGGATTTTTGCCTTTGTTTTTATCAGTTTTACTTATCTGATTGAGTATAAGCATAGTTAGTGCATAATTTAGTTCTAATTTTGATTCCTTAAACTTCTTTATTTGTTTTATCAATATCAATCTGTTTTAAATCATTTCCTACTTTTTTTATTTAAAAAAATTAAAATATTATATTATCCCAAAGGCCGTATTGTCAATTGCTTACTTTTTTTTAGAAAATATGTTTTGTTTTTAAATCATTTTTGTATGCTTTTGCTTCAGATTATAACCGATTTTTGAACTTTTTTCCTCAATTTAAGTTTTGTTACTAATTTCTTATAGTTGGTTTGTATTTTTTTTTTTTTTTTTTTTTTCGAAGTATGACGGCCGGAGGCCGTATTGTCACCAACACAGGTGATGACTATGTATAAATTCAAGATAATTACAAGGCATTTCCTCCTTGTAATTTGCCTTATCCCGGGCATGCTCGGTTGTGGATGAGTGATGGTGGGTTGTGGTCCATGTTTATTGTTGTTGTTGTAGTGTGGTTGTAGGGTAGGTAAAGTCCGGATCAATAGCTGTATTTATTGTTTGTAGTTGTGTGGCCTTTTCTATTGCTGGAGTGGTACTAGACTTCGTCCTTCCGACTTGCGGATCTGGATTGTGAGAAAAAAAAAACAAACATAGTGAAAACGAAATGCTGGACAGAACAAACGATTATTTGGCTGCGTCCAGTGTTCAACAAGCAGCCCAGCAGAGACAGTCCCAGCCCGACCATGCCAGCGTCGAACTCGAGAATGATCGGCGAGTCTCATCCCGTAGTAGCAAAAGCGACTCCGCAACTCACGAGACTTAACCCGCCGACCACTCTCGAACCCAAAACCAACACGGCCAAACCCGTCCTGCCACTGCTGAACTGGTATGGAGAATCCTGTCACAGCCAAACAAGCCTGCCTCCTTTGTACAACAGTGTTGACGTTGCGCGCGAATGTTATTGCTACGTCAACAGATCACCCGTATCTTCTACAAAGAAAAAAAAAAACACGTAGAACAAAGACAACACGACATTTAACAAAAAGGATTGAATAAGGAATGGTAGGATAATGGGGAGGTGGAATCACAGGATAAGACCGTTGTCTCTGGCGAATCGGAAGATGAGCCTCATGTAGGGAAGATCCCTGGTCGCCAGCACCTCTCTGATTTCTATACCCGTTTGTCTGCCGATGCGCTCGACTGCGCCCATCAAGGAGGGTCTAGCGGTTTCGTACTCCACGCAGGACCACAGAAGGTGATCCACATCGTGGAATCCGTCACCGCAGCCACACGCTTTCGTCTGAGCCAGAGTTATACGCTGTAGATGAGCATTCAATGCGAAATGATTCGACATCAGTCGAGACATCATTCGTATGAACGCCCGATCTACAGAGAGCCCATCGAACCAAGGCCGCAGGGACACTTGCGGAGAAATCATGAAAAGGAAACGCCCGAGTTCATCCGCCTCCCACATGCTCTGCCAGCGCGACAGGAAAAGTTGCTGCGGAAAACGAAGGAACTCCTGGGCCGAGATCGGTCGGTCATAAAATGCGCCTTCTTTTGCGCCTGTTTTGGCCAGTGAGTCTGCCTTCTCATTGCCGGGGATTCCACAATGAGCAGGGACCCAAATTAGCGATATCCTAAACGCCTTGTTGAACATTGAGCCAAGCAGTTCTATGATTTTTATGATCAGGAAATCCTGACTCTTAACGGCCTTTGGGGATCTCAGTGCTTCGATAGCGCTAAGGCTATCTGTGAAAATGAAGTACTGGTCCGAAGGTCTCGCTGCTATCAAACATAGTGCGTAAAAGATTGCGGCTAGCTCTGCGGTGTAAACACTGCATGGCTGTCGCAATTTGAAAAACGCTTCGGCGAACTCGCTAAAAACACCGAAGCCGGTGCCCACCTCGGAGGATGATCCGTCAGTGTAATACTGGCTTATTTGGTCTAAATGGCCATACTTATTCCTGAAAATGCCCGGAACTACCCTCGGGCGAAGATCATTCGGTATGGTCTTAATTTCCTCTTGCAAAGAGGAATCTGTTGTTAAAAGGGAACTGTACCAAATTTTCGTAAATCTTCAAGATTTTGCTCTTAGAACCTGTCTCTAGAAGCGCTTTAAAATTTTCTACTATCAAGGGATTTGATACTGAAGAACGGACTAGAAGGCGAAGCGACAGCTTTTCAAAACGAAGTTTGAGCGGCATCACTCCGGTCATCACTTCCAGGGACATGTTGTGTGTGGATTTCATGCTCCCTAGTGCGAGTCTAAGACAACGGTACTGTAGCCTCTCAAGCTTGAGGATAAGCGTATCGGATGCCCAATGGAAACATATGCTTCCATATTCCAATACGGAGAGTACCGTTGTCTTATACAGTCGCAGGACGTCTGCTGGATGTGCGCCCCACCAGAATCCTGTGACTGTCCTTAGAAAGTTGATTCTTTTACTGCATTTTTGCACCAGATGGGTGATATGAGTACTCCAGTTTAGTCTTGAATTGAACCAAACACCAAGGTATCGAAAATTGTCGGTTCTTGATATCTTTTCACCATACAAAAAGACGTCAATTTTTGGGTCAAATAGTCTTTTCTCCCTGTTATTTGTCGTGTCGCTAAAGAAAGAAAAGACTACCATCTCAGTTTTCTTTGCAGAGAACTTGATACCAAGGTTTTCAGACCACTCGGCAAGATTATCCAAAGTGGTTTGTAAAGCCAGTTGTATTTCGACGGCGTCCCTGCTTGCAAATGAAATGACGCCGTCGTCTGCCAATTGTCTAAGGCTACAATTAGGCGCTAGACAAGAATCTATTTCACTAACATAAAAGTTATATAACAGGGGGCTCAAGCAGGACCCTTGTGCTAGTCCGTGGAAACTGGTCCGCTTCAACTGCACATGACCATTGTTGAAGTACATAGCTTTTTCCGACAAAAGGTTGAACAGAAAGTTGTTCAACTTTGGTCCCAGCCCCGCATTTTCTAATTTTTGACTCAGTTTATATGGTGAGACTGAGTCAAACGCCCCCTGTATATCCAGGAAAATAGACCCCATGTTCTGCTTGCGTGCACGAGCAAGCTGTATTTCTGTAACCAGAAGGGCTAAACAGTCATTAGTACCTCTGGCTTTACGAAAACCAAACTGGGTATTTGAAAGAAGGTTATTCGATTCCAACCATTCTTCTAAACGGAAAAGAATCATCCTTTCAAGGAGTTTCCTCAGACACGAAAGTAACGATATCGGCCGATATGAATCGTGTCTTGATGGCGGTTTACCAGGTTTCAAAATAGTGACAACTTTCACTTCTCGCCATTCTTGCGGGACTCTGTTACACTCCAACATAGTGTTGAAGATACTTAACAGACGTTTCTTGCCTACGTCGGGAAGGTTTTGCAGCAGTTTGCTACTAACCTGGTCCAGACCTGGGGAAGAATTTTTGCATGATAGGAGAGCAAGTGATAGCTCAACCATAGTGAACGGTGAATCCATTCTAGGATCACTGCCAGGCGCATGTTGTTTAAAACTTTGCGCAGGAACGAAGTCGGGGCAAAGCTTGTGGGCAAACTCATTCAGCCACTCGCCAGAAAAACTTTCGCTCTCATTGATGTTGTTGCTGTTTCGCATCCTTCTAGCCATTTTCCAAAGCGAATTAAGTGAAGCGGAAGGGTCTAGGTTATTGACGTATCTACGCCAATAACCCTTTTTTTTCGCCTTCAACAGGTTTTTGCACGTTCTCTCCAGTCCTTTGTATTTTTCATACAAGGACCTCGAGCCCGTGTCCCGGAACGCTTTAAACGCCTCCCGCTTTTTGTTAAAGGCCGCTTGGCATTCCTTGTCCCACCAAGGAGTGGGAGGTTTTTTGAATGTCCTTGCTTGGTGGGAGCGCCTTGTTTTTGAGGTGGAAGGCCTATCTTCCAAGGCCACCTTTTTGGTAGCTGGGGCGGCTTTAGGGCGACCAGGCTTACGCTTGGCCTCCCTACATGGCTCAATCTCCCGATCGGAGTCGGAAGAGTCTCGCTCTACCCCCATGGTAGAGCCCGAGACAACGGAACAGAAAGGTAAATATAAACTTACCGTGACACACGATGCACAAACAAACAAACACAGTCACACACACGCTACAACCGAAGATCGATGCGACAACGCTGCGGTAACGCACTTGCTTATCGCAACGGTCAACGGGTACACACACTCACAACACTAAAAACAAACGTCGATCGCCACTCGATCGATAATTTACGCTGCACAATCTCCGATACGAATATCGGAGAATGACGAACACACCGATTAGTGCGATACGGGTATTCGCATCGACTACGCAATCGCACTCGAACACAATGCCACGTTCTGCTGTACGCAAAAGATCCGATTGGCGCTTCCGAACAAAAAAACGTCCTTTCGCATCGGGAGCTGGAGGCAGACTGAGTTGGTTTGTATGTTGCACTTTTTATTTTGTTTAATTTGTTTTAATACACTTATTCTCTCATAACTCTAAACTCTCCTTTTTCCGTTTTGACTCAACAACTTCTCAAAATTGCTAATGGCTTTGCTTGATTATTGAATTGTTATCGTTCACATTCATGTTTTTAATCATGTTTTTTTTTTTGCGATGTTTCTTTATTCTCAAATTTCTCAGAAGTTTGTGTTTACACCAAAGATTATAATAGTTTATTGCTATATTTTTTATCCTGTAAGCTTCTCTTTTTGTCTATGTTACACTTTTTTGTGATGTACAATTTAAATTTTTTATCTTTTTGTTTGCTTTTACTTGTTTCTATCTGCTTTATTACTGTGTTTTCTGATTTAATAATTTATTTTTTCGCTTCCTTTTTAATTTATTTTTTACCTTGATAATGTTGATAAATTTGTTTTTAGAATAAATAAATCAATGAGCTTCTTCTAAGAAACATTAAAAACAAGATAAGCAGACATGGCTGCAAAAACTTTAATTAAATTAAAATGACGATAATATCACAATAATATACGACATTCATAAAAAAGGTAAATTTTAGATTAATCTATGATTTCAAATATCACATTCAACCTTTCAATATGTTTAAATGCTTCGAAATCTATATATTTTATAAAAACAATGTACAAATTTGCTCAAGTTCAATTTACTTTTACAAAACCGTACGGAAAACCTAAATTTCATACCAATCAGTTAGATAATGTCCATCAACGGGAATGCCATACTTACGGCCACCGACCGTTCGCTCTAGTCCTATCAAGGGCTCTATTTACACCTCCTAAAGCAAACTGTTAACTGTTAGACACTGATGGTGTTGCCTGGTGTAGCCTACTACAACCTTATGCGAAAACTAAATTTATTCAACCAGAAATACTGATCAGAAAAAAATACCCAAACAAAACGCTCCAACGATTCAGCAATGGTTAGAGCACCAGCTACAAAAAGGAAACACTTTCTATCTCTATCGGTGAATTTGTACAGCAATGGGAGGAAAAAATATTATCATTCCTGTACTGCTACAACCGTTGCTTATCGGTACCAGTGCCCGGTTGTCGAAACAAAGCACCCGGCGTTAGGGTTTACGCTCAGTAACGCCTCCGGCTTACGTTGCTCCATATGCACACCGAAGTAAAAGGGCCGACTAGATTGCCTCCCCCGTTTTTTCGTCCTTAGCTCGATTTGTTGGACGGGTACGTTGGGGTGCTATTTATTTACGCCTGCTATATCGACAGCTGGAACATCATCGCACAGCCGTAGCCGGAGGCAAGCTTTGGAGCGTAGGAAACAAAGCACCAAGAAACTGTACCTTCTCGCCTGTGGACGAGTCGGCTGCTTTTTGAGGGTGATGGAGAGGAATCGAAGATAGAAAGGCCGAATGGACGGTTCAAATCAACGTTGATTGCATGGTTGATTGGGACGGATTAGCAGCCGGAATCGACGAGCAGCAGCAGCAGTCGGCTTCCCAACAATGCCAACACCTTTGGAGAGTGTTGCCAGGAAACCGTTGGCTTTAAAAACGTACACGTAAGTGCATGGGTACTTCAAGACGTACCGAGTGTGCATAAATTTGGAGCCTATCTATGGCACGATGCGGATGTTTTAAATTTGCCACAGGCGTGGTGATCCGCCCAATGGTAAGCCTGAGTAATGGTGCGTCCATTATCAGTCTGGCACGTGTTCAAGATATTATCCATGTAAGACATATTGGAATTGGAAATAAGAAAATCAGGCAGTTGTGACTATTGCAATGGCGATTTATTCGTCTAAATTCACAATCTAATAAGTGAATGCATACGATATACTGAAACCTTTTGAAATTTATTATCGAGAGGGTTCTTTTTACGCTTTTGATGACTTAAGTTTACAAATTTAGAATTTTTAAGCCATCTTCTGTCAAATACAGGAGTCTCCATCGAAACTGAGAAACTCATCACGAAATGTTTGACATCTGATGTACCATTTTGACTGTTGGGTAGCTAAACGCGTCACAAATTTTAGTATTTTTTCATCAAAACTAGTTATTTTGGTCCGGTCACAAGGCTAAGCAACAGTTTCACTGTTGAGACTGTTGAGATATTTTATCTTTTGTTCTCTTCATCGATTTCTCTTTGTAAATACTATTTGATTGAAGTTTGAATCCCGGCGGATCGGTTCCCCGTACGCAGGACTGACTTTCCAGCTACGGGTGAAAAACTAAGTCACAGCTGTAGTGTACGTAATTAGTAATAAGTATAGTATGTTTATTAGTATTAGTGAAAGATGAAATGCGTGCACGGTGTCGTCGACAAGGAGAGGTCAGTCGGGAATAAAGAGTCAAGTCGGTCACTACAGAAATTTGGCGACGAGGAAAAATTAAATAAAACGGAAATGTCTCAGTTAATTGGATCAGTGGAGCCTTTTGTCTTAGGCGAGTCCTTTTCGGAATATTTGAGCCGAATAAACGTTTTGTTCGAAGTGAACGATGTCGAACAGAAAAAGAAGACCGGGTTGCTGCTTACTTTAGGCGGAGCATCGTTGTATAAAGTGGCAAGCAAAGTGTGCGATCCGGAAGAGCCGAGGTTAAAACCATATGAGAAGCTGTGCGAACTGTTGAAGGCGCATTTAAGTCCGGTAGTCAGTGTGGTTGCAGAACGTTTTAAGTTTCGAAACTGCCTGCAGGAGAGTGAGCAGATTAACGAATACGTTATCATGTTAAAATCGGCGGCGCAGAAGTGCAAATTCGGTGTCTTTTTAAACGAAGCCCTACGTGATCAGTTTGTAGCGGGCATTAGAGACAACGAATTGCGAAAGCAATTATTAAGAGAAGAAGATGTGTCCTTTGATAAAGCAACGGCAATCGCACGCACTTGGGAAGCGGCGAAAGACGAAAACGAAGCCATGCGGTCTAAAGCACATGTTGGAGAAATGGCAGCGGTAAGAAGAGCAGCACCGAGCAGCAGTACGAGACAGTACCATCCACACAAGTATCATCATCAGCACTCGCAGCAACGAATGGAAGATTGTGTGCGTAAGAACGAGCAGCAGCAGCGTCCGCAGCAGATTATAAGTGATCGTGTGCGGAAAGTAGGATCGTGTTATCGGTGTGGTAGAGCGCACGACCCACACACCTGTCCAGCTCGAGAGTGGATGTGTTTCGTGTGTAAAAAGAAAGGACATGTGTCTACGTGCTGCAGAAACACTAAGTATAATGAGAGGTCAAACATGTTTAACCACGTGTCGAACGAAGCGAGTAAAAATGTGGCA
>KZ062359.1:0-38443 GCA_002091835.1 Anopheles maculatus
TTTTTTTTTTTTTTTTTTTTTTATTTCGTAATTACGGCCAGGCAGGAAAAACCGGCTTAAAAATGAAACAAATAGATTGAAAAATTACATCTGTACCGTTATCAATGAAATGGTTCCAAATTTGAAATCAAATCAGTATTTCTTATATTCTACAACACGATATTTATCCACCTTTTCCTTTCACGCCGTATGACCTTGGATGACAATAGCTGAGGGCCATCGTGCGCCTTTTAACAACAATCCTCATCCACACATACGATAGAATTGTGCAACAATGTACCCTAAACATTGGAACTGAAAGCACCAATGCCGTTAGCAGTGATGATCTTCGGAACAAGGTTATAAAAATAGAGAGTAGTAGCTTATTCCCACAAACCTTCGAACCGTTCAATATAACTGTTCAGTGCAATTATTTGGTAGGATTCAATCAGTAGCGCCATATAAAAAGGTTAATTCAGTGTTTTAAGGGCTTTAAATTCATTATCAAGTTGTTAACAGATAAAAGGTTATCGATATATAGAGTGAAATTAAAACCAATCTTACCAAAAAAAGGAAGAATGTTCATTGAATGTCCCTGCGTATGAAAACAATTCACCAACTCACACTGTTTCTCCTCGATCTGCTATCCATATGGCGATGAAGCAACGAATACAAATAGATGATCTAATGAGTGTCATAGCAGGTGTCAAAGGGCGACCTGAGAATTTACACGTTCGCACGCGTACAAATACCATGTTGCCCATGAGTTGTGCAACTCCTTTTGTCGGACAACATAAAATAGCAGATTGAAATAGTAAACTGCTCAAGCTTAACCTTCGGGACTTTGGAGAACACATCAAATGTACTTAAATCATGTGAAACTGAGCCATTAACAGTTTGGAAGCTATTAAACATTTCCAAGTGAATCGTTTGAGGTACGATTCTTTTTGACCATTTTTACCATCGTACCAATCGTAAATCAATGCTTATCGGGCACACGCTTTCCGAAGCGGGATTAGCAAAGGGGTAGGTTGAAATAACTCAGAACAAAACAAAAAACACAACGCCACTGTTTAATCGGGTAAAGTTAAAAGTTCAAGTGATAAACGAAAACAAACGCTTTCGGTATGTAATCGCGTCGAATCGATTTATATTGCACGTCAAAGATATGATATAATCTTTCAAAGAAGTAGGGATTGGCTACGATACCCCCCATACACACATGGGGGGTGCTTAAAGAAAACAATACGTTACTGACGTAGTATTTTTGTTGGGAGAGTTAAATTGTTTGAAAATACCATTTAAAGGCGAATAGATACAGCGGTACAAAAAGTACTGCTTACATGTATCCAATTGTGAGCCCTATGAATTCGAATTCCAGTTTGCTGATTGTTTCCGAACGGTAGAAAAACTAGATTGACCCTAAATAATACCAATTCACCGCATTCGGCCGTACACTTTCACTAATCGAATCCGGCCTTGGAAGCTTTTTTTGATGAAAGGAATGGTATGTTGGAAATTCGACTGTGATATTTGGTACTGAATGCAGCAACAGAGCAGTCAGATTACATTTGTATAAAACTTAGTATATTTTAGAAAAGGAATAAAATACTCAGTAAATCACACTAAGTAACACTATCATACGATTAGTATAAAGAAATAGTATATACGATTTTAGTATTTGGATTAAGTGCCAGTGAAATCAAACTGACCTCACGAATCATTCACGACGATCGGATGCTTTGGCTTGCAAAATCTAGTGAACTCTTAAGCGAATGCGAAATCAACTGTCTGGCTATCAGACACTTCAAGGATACACATTTGGACAGCCTCGGTCTTCTTATTGTTTGCATCAATAAAAAAAAACCGGATCTACACCCCGACGATAAACAGTCCGATAAAAGTTAGTCAACTTTTAAATCTTCGTTGTTTTTCTCTTCCTTTTTTCGTCTTTCCTATGCCTGAGGTATGTTTTGTTTAGCCGCTTGCTATAATTCCGATACCATAAAAATTTAACCTCAACAAAACGAGACGTCCTTAGCGTGAAATCGTTAAAATTTTAGCAAGATGGCTAAAACAGCACCAATATCATGTCCATTTCGAATGCATTCCCGTACACTGGTTAGGCGAAGAAGATGGTTAGTGATAATAATTGGAAATGCTTAGTCCAAAGCACCTTGGTACGCTGTGAAGAGCTGCTAGACGAACGCCTACCACTGCCGAACGAATGTGGGAACGGTCACGGTGGGGTCGGCACATCATGGCGTCGCGCGGTAAAGCTTTTTCGTGCTTGTTTCGCGTTCCACCACAACACGTTGCCGCATTTTGTACTGAACCGTTGGCGGTTGCGCACGGCAAACGAACCGTTGTTGCGTACTACGTGCGTGGCGTCGTGAGAAGCGTTAATCTCTTTTCGTCGACGCATTCACCGTTCATCGCGGGTCGAAACTGGGGAGGGAAGAATTTCCACTTAGCACGTGTCGTTGTTTTTGTTTTGTGTCCCGTTTGTCGTGATCGTGATTGTTCTAGAATTTAAGGGTTCTAGCCATTTTTAAAGTGCTGTGTGTGTGTGTGTGCGCGAGTGTGTTTATTATTTTCATTGAAGCAAACAAGCTTATGTGAGTTTTTAAGTGTTTGATTGTTTATGTTTGGTTAACGATTAGTAGAATTTTGAAGCAAAACATCCCCCTTTCTTTCACCTTTTACGAGTTCCTTCGTCCCTACCTCTCGACAGCACATAGTAATGTATGTTTCATCAACAGGATGCTTCATCGCCAAACCGTCGTCTACTAGATCGATTTATTGCAAGTGTTGTGTGAATGGTGTGGCCTACCGTAAATCCCCCCTGATCGGTAGTAAAGTGATTCCTCAGCACATGAAGGTGTATATTGATGAGTGAAAAAATAGAAACAAAATTGTTGTGCTAAAAAAACGAAGTACTGCTCCCAGATTGTGACACATCGTGCATCAAGTGTTTCGTTAATTGTTCCTCCAGCCATTGCTCGATCGCTCCACCATTACGTACCCGGCGGGAACTAAACGTCATCAAACGCCGGTCGGTTGCCCTTTGTATGGATTTAATTATCAATATTCACGATGAATAACAATGATGATACGAAGGTAAGTGGATACGAACGGCGTTGCGGTTGAGAAACGGTTGGAGACGTTACGCACATGCCTGGTAGCACTTGGTATGGCAAACACTTGCCCATTTCGCCAGACCGTATCACCGATTGGGTTTTCGTTTTACGGGGCCCGAGACTTGCGTTTGTAAATGAGGTCATTTGAGCGGGCGACAATTGGAGACAGTTTTCTTACGCTTAGCATGACGACAGCTGGGTGATTGCGAGTGGGAAATAGAAAGTATGGAGCTGGTTCACCAAAAAATTATGAATTTTTTACGGTTAAACAAACGAAAAGTTTGGAGTTTGATTTCGGAGCCAAAAATCCATGCTGGACTAGAAAGATTGCAACCAAAAAGTGGAATCTATGTACAGATTGAAGCAAATTACAAAATTACTAAAATTGATGCGAATATATCAATAACGTACCTCCCACTATTGTTTTCACTGGGGGAAGCTCTGTTTTGAAGATAAAACAATCTCTTGGTCACGCTACTAGCAGTAGAGTTATGCCAACACCGCAAAACAAACCCGAAATGGGGAGCAAAACAGTTTTAATCGTATTTTAATGGGGTATAGAGAAAGGATGTGGAGAAACACAAATGATTTGGCTCGATTGTTTCGAAATAATAGGTGATCGAAATGTGTAATAGCATTCGCAGTTTTTTTTTGTCGCAAAACAAAAAAGTTGAAAAGAGTTAATTTGAGGTTTGATAATCATGGTTTCATAATGATTGTAGAGTAATAATTGTTTTATAACGTGATGTGTGGCTCTCTGATATGAGTAATTATTAAAAAAAATGTGATTTCAATAAGAGCTGTTAGTTAACAAACTTTACAACACCATCATATAGTGAGGTCAATGTTTACTGACGTACATGACAAACAGACCTTTGCTCAATGGTCTATTGAATATCTATTGATTTCAATAAGAGCTGTTAGTTAACAAACTTTACAACACCATCATATAGTGAGGTCAATGTTTACTGACGTACATGACAAACACTATGACAGAGAATCCCCGAAAAAAATGAACGTAGTCGTCCATGTCAAAGCCTAGCTTGGATTTTCCACAAGCAACATGACAAAGGCAAACCACCGCCAATTACCAGCTTCTTCTTCTGCTGCAGTGTATTGTAGGTCGTGATATGTAAAAAATAAACGAACCACCGTCCAAAACTGGCCGCATGTGTCGGCGTACAAGACGCATGCTTTTAACCTTATATTACTGGGGAGAGACACAGAGCATTACAGCGTGGGGCACAAACAGTTAAGCCCATCCGAGATCCATTTACCTTTTTTTCAGCGTACCAAAAAAAAACAAACCTGTTTTTATTGTTTAAGGTCCAACGCTGTCCTGAGTGACCTTCAGTACTAGGTGATGTGTGGTTAATTTCGAATCGGTTGTTAACGAACCAGTCATCCAGTGCCCTGTTCCTTTCCCGTTTCGTGAAGCCTTGGGACTTTCGGAAGACAGGCTGTAATATATGGATGTTTTTAACATATAATGCTGTTTGACAAGAGCGAAACGTACCGAAGATGGGAAAGGATCGTGTCTCTTGATAAGTCATAACAACAAAACCACAGGTCAAGAAACTTTTTGAAACCTGCGCCCTATTGTGACATAGTTTGTAGTTCGAACCAGTTTTCAAAACCCAGATTTCATGTGCGACCGTTTACAACCTTTGTTGGAATCGAACAGATCGTTCGGCCGAGCTCCACACCTGCCGCTCTATCCAATAAAGCGAACGTTTTGAAACCTTGTTATGGAAATGATCCAATATTCAGATGAAAGCGATCTGGCAACGTAGTTCGTCCACATTTCTAATAGGGTTTGCATGGAATTATGAAATAGTTGTGAGATGAGATTTGTTTTTAAAAGAGTTATTCCATTTCAAGTTTTGTGAAAATATTTTTAAATTAATGTTTAGATTTTGCTGCATTCAATATACAAAAAGATGTATCACTCAACCGTGTAGAACATAGTAAATAGTTGCTGACAAAACATTTCATTAGCACTTATCGTGCTACTGTTATGCGGCTGTAAATAGACATTGGCGTATCAAGCGAGACACCGACACTTGATGATGGCTATCGTCCGGTGCACACAGATTAACAACATTGGCAAAAGCTTCAGCCCCGTTGGGGAATGGGAATTTATTCTTTCCAAATATTGAAAGGGCGTTGGTGGTTCGTTGGTGCGTATCACGCTTGCAAGCTTTCGAACGGCAGGAATGAAAAAAAGGAATGCCAGGAAGGACGAGTGTTTTACGTTAGGTGACGATTGTGCGCTAATAGCGATGATAAACAAATATTTACCCCCTTACCCAATTTGCTTAATTCCGCTCCCTCTCCGGTTTACAGTCCCATCGTTCCTGGTGTGATGATGTGTGTTTGACAAGAGGGCACTTGAGACGCTGTTCAAAAAATCAACTTGATATTAGAGGGGGGTGGTTTTTTTACACATAACTCAGATCATTCAAAAATCATTGACCACGCAAAGTACTTGAAGAGGTTTAAATCGCTATATATAGTCAACGTGCAACAGCATAATGATTCACGTGCAGTGCGTTTGGGAGATAATGCAAAACTCCCAACACTACCGTGAGAGATACTGGGGGAGAGGGTGGAACCCATACGACGGCCGACCATTGTGGAGGCTGCCGTACACAAGCACGCGATCATTAAGATGAAGCATAATTTCAAACGAAAATGAACCATCAATGTAGCAACGTGAACGATGTCCATGAAAGAAAATTACTGTCGGAGAGCTAAATCTCATACATCGAGGAAGATCGTTGAACTCGCTGCTGATTGTGTTCGCGGGGTGTGCTTTTAATGTCTTTTTTTATTGTTGTTGCCGTTGCCGTTGCTGCTGCTGCTGCAGGCAAATTTGTGTAACATTGAAGGTTAAAAGAGACAGCTAACCCACCGGCTGTGGCAAAAGGCCATAGCACCGTCTGCATTTATTTTACTGGCAGCCGCCATTGTTTGCAAACCCTTGCTTTCAATCTCTATCGCGGCGATGATCTTTCTCGCCCCGTTAGGTGGCCACGCTGCGCCTGCAACACTTGGCCTGGTTAGAAAGGCGCTAAGAAAATGATGCCGCGATCAGGGTTCGAGGGTGGTGGCTGCGTGTCCCATTAGTGGTTGAATTAATGTGAGTAGTTTGCAGAAAGCATCTCCGCTGCGCTAAGGTCGTGAGCCATCTGCACAAACGTGTCGGTAACATTGTGTTCAGAAAGGGGCACGGTAACAGAAACAATGGTACGGAAAGTGTTTTAGTTGCACTTGACGCCTTTTGTGCATTTCTTTAGTTTCTCTTAATAATGTAACTCTTTTGTCTGGGCAGTATCTTAGAAATGTGCACGAGCAATACCAATAAACAAGACTACAACTCCTACTGTGATAATCAAGCGTTCCTGTAGGGTACTTTTTGAATTACTGGTAACAATGATCTATCTGGAGAGCACTTCAATAAGTTAGTAATAATTTTAACAAGGCCGTAATTATTGCAAATCGAAATCGAAATCTTTGTCAAACTGATCTGTTGTAACAGAATCTGAACCTCAATGCAAATACGAATCAGATAGACTATCGGACCTTTGCTCAATGGTCTATTGAATATCTATTGATTTTGAATACCCCTAAAGCTGTTTAAAAATTTGAAATGTCGAGGGAAAAACAACAAAGATGTTGTAGAGAATAATTTTTACTTTATAAATGCTACATTGCATGCCTTACTTACTTACTTATCAGGCGGGTCTTGGCCTGCTTCAACAATCCTCCATACCGCTCGTAATATTCCGGCCGTACTGGCGAACGCATCAACGCCATCACTTCATCTCAATTTAGGCCACCTATCACACCTCATCTGTGCGTGTGGACGGCCTAAAAGGACTTTACCGGCTTGGTGTCCAGCCCACCGGAGCCTGGCGATCCTAATTCGCTACTCGATGGTGAGATCACCGTACAGCTCATAGAGATCTTCGTTGTAGCGGCTACTCCATGATCCTTCCATACATGCGGGGCCAAAATCCTTCTGAGCATTTTCCTCTCCAACACGGCTAAGAGGGTTTCGTCAGATACAGTCCCAGCTTCGTCCGCCACGACAGGTATTTTGAGTGGAGAAGTTTCCTCCAGCACCCTTTCGCGCAATTCAATGTCAACGACATTTACACTCTTTGTAAAGGTTTAATTCATTCTTACTTCTTCATCTTTGCTATTCCAAACGTTGAACAACTCTCTTCCGATTCGGAACGTCTAACAACTCTTTTGAGAGTTGTTAGTCGCTACAACACAGTTTTTGTTTTATATAGAGCGGCCTGGATCACCACATAGTTGTCAATATCAAAAGTGTTGTTAAACGTTTCGAATCGCAAAAGAGTTACTAAACGATTCGAGTCGCAAATGAGCTGTTAACACTCTTCGCGAACAGTTTATTCAGCTCATTCTTTAGGAAGAATTATATCAATCATTCACTCTTGCTAAGTTCGCACAACACTATTTTACTGGGTTCTATTTATTATTATACTACGATAAGAGAATAATATCTTATCTGATAGCAAACAAAAGACCTCAGTCCATTTCGGTGGAATTTTCGGTGGAATTTTCGGAGCATATGTACTCAGTGTCCGACTATCGTGGTTACGCAGAATTGGTAATACGCGGAGAGTATTTAGAGTTTAGTATGTGGATTCATTTTTTGAATAAGAAAAGTCAGTAAAAAAAACAAACAATGTATGAAATATGTGAAATATTAAGATGTTTTAAATTAATGAAAAAAAAACCGAGGTTCAAAGCTAACTAAATTACAATTCGATCTCTTATTACCAAGCATAAACGATGTCTCAAATAATATTCGACGCCGATTTCCCTAGTCTACGTTATCGACCTAAATCGGAAAATGGCTGTATTTATCAACCGCAGCTAGAGGACGTTTTAGAACTGATATAATCGAATGTTTAGCCCGTTGCTAATTGCGGTAGATAATTTCGTTCACTCACACACACAAACACGCGTAACCTTTGCGTAGCCATTTAAGCTACTACCAAAACCCTCATGCTTTACACTACACACAAGTCAAACCCTAGAAGGACAAATGTTCGCCCTAAACGGTCCTATGGATGCGCGTGTAGCTTTTCTACCCATTAAAGGTTAAGAAAAACTTGAACCATACCGATCGGTAGGGTCGAAAACAGTCGACCCCTGCAACCGATACGCGAGGGAAAGCAACCATTCAATGGCACCAGCCCGTTTCCTTCGCCAAATTGCTGTTTTCCCTTCAACGCGACCCTGGATGCGTGAACATTGAACGTTTTCGAGACAGTTCTGCGCATCAAAACAAAAGCCCAGCTAGTTTGACGGATGTGGCAACTGCGAATTATTGTATTTTGAATCGGTTTCGGGTTTACTCGAGGTCAACGAAGCTGCTCCGTGTGGGTTACGTGAAAAATGTGGTGTTGCTAAAAATGTTACAAACCAATTTGTTATTTGTGACATGCTACTTGTTTGTACACAGCAGCTTGCATTGGAAGAGAGATTGTACTGCTGAATAGGAAGTGAGGGCTTAGGAAATTGTGCGATTGTTTGAGCTGATTTGTGACATTGCTGTGTGCGATTGTGTGAGTCAGCGATAGAAGCTCCAATAAACATCCCATGATCGGTTGCGGTGCATTAACTCTCAAGCTGCAATTGAAACAGAAAGTGAAGTAAATTGCTTTTCGGGTAGATGATAAACCTTGATACGGCGATACATTTGCATTTGCTTGATAGTGCGAAATTAAACGTGAAGCAAAAAGAGATCACAACGAAAGTGAGCAGCGAAGCATTGCAAGCCAACGGTGTTGAGGCTGTCGCACGAAAAGAATTCGAACCGCCGGTGCGGTTAGCTGCATCATAGAATGATTTTCCGCAACTTTCTTTTCTTCACGCATCAGCTGAACGTGAAAAGTAAATATGTTTCCTGACGCACGATACGCTCGGTGAAAAACTTTGCCAGAGCACGTACGCGACGCCTCAGCAGTTACAGAAAGGTAAAGGAAAAAACAGCTTTGTCCTGTTTTTGGAGGGAAGAAACTTGTCGCAGCATTGCGACGCAATAGTGTTAGGCTGCGGGGTTGAATAATTTAGTTTAAAAGTTTTATTGCGGTCTGCTCGGTTAAGCTATCAGACGATGGATCTGACGTTTCTCTAACGCTAACGCTACTGTTTTAAAGAATAATAAACTTCTTCAGGTCAAAATGTTCATAGTTTGCATAATGTCCTCAAAATATGTGGTAAATAACTATTATGAACATTACACGCCAGAATGATTTGTATAATTAATTCATTCATGCTTGATTCGAGTTTTAAAATTCCTACACTAATCCACAACTACAAGCTAATTAATCGATCGACGAGCAAAATTCCAGCAGAACTTGATATTCCACTTTTCCATGGTCAAGGTCAGTCTAGGGACCGATGATCCCTTCATAGATCGGTTCCAATGTGTTTAAAAGAGCAAAAGCTCTAACCATTCTCGAGAAGAGAAAAAGCTCTTGTGAATATAGGGGTGGTTAAGCTTCCGACAGGGTTTCTCAAAGATGTTTCGATCACTTGCTAGACCGGCCATGCTTACCAAGTTAGGAAGCGCTGACTCAAACGACTTAAGCTTACTCACCCTTAATTTGTTGCTTAGCACATGTTTCATGCTCTTGCTCTTGAAACGTGCTCACGCTCTGTTGCTCTCTACCATATTTGCTTATCATTTTCTCAATACTATGTATTCTTTCTTTCTTTATCTCTCTCTCTCTCTCCCATTTGCTCACCGAATCTCGCGATCTCTCCCACGGATTGGATTGGATTGGTGCGTAACCTCCCTACCGGACGAGCAGCCATCAATAGTTGACGTTGAGAAGGGGCAGCCAGAGAATGAGCTCACGAGGCATGTCGCGGGCTCGCGGCCACGACCAATATCGCTAGTGGAGCCATTTGCGACGGGCGACGACCAGCCCAGCAGTAAGAGCGTAAGCAGCGACCGGTTCAGACTAGTGCTCCTGTACGTGCTTCAGCTAACCAGCGTCGGTGCTTCGATCGCGGCCGTTGTACTCATCTGGTACTACATGGGTTGGGAGTTTGGATTGCCGGCACTGCTGATCACCTTGGTCGCGGTGTTCATCGCCAGCGGCTGGTGGAAATGGTGGCACATCGCGTTTGTGACGGCGCCGCGTGATATCAAGTGAGTGTCCACGGTACCGCCAATTTCTTCGCGAACGTGGAAGTGGCAAACATTTGCATTGTTAAACTTGCGCTAACCTTCGGCGGCACGGTGACATACGGACGCTTAAGCGCACATACGGACGGGTTATGCCCTGCGGAACCGGTGGACGTAATTTGCAGTCAGTTTATTGCCCAAAGCAAGGCTGTGATTTGGAAGTTCTATAACACACCGAAGAGTGCTTACTTGGCCGTGACGTGAAGAAATTCGTCGATCAAGTGCGGTGTGTGACGTTACTAAACGAAGGCGGATATGAATAGAACGTGAACGTGATTGTAGGGCATGTCTCGAAACGCATTCCTAATGAGCAAGTTGGCTATTGTAAGATGGTTATTACATCGAATGCGAGTTCGTAACGCGCAACGTATGGACAGGTGTTTGTGAGCAGGGACTGATCACGACGCAAGTGTAACACTTTGTCAACTGTTTGTTTCGTTTAGCTGCAAAAAGAAAAAAACAACTGCAAACTCAGCAAAGCCCCGGAAAACTTGCTACAGTAAAGTGTGTTGCATCGACAAAGCCAACAGCACAGGACTTGCTTTAGCAGCGCGCTGTATATTTCCCATTGGTTCAGCTATCAAGCAGACAACGAAACGATCGTGCAACAACACCACCATACGTGGTTAGCTGTCGAAACGCGTCCGTCCGCTTCGAAGGTCGCCACCGGTTGGGAAAGTGAAGTGTGCACTAGAAGACATTGGAACTTTCGGGAGGGGAGGATCGTCTCTGCCGATTCGTTATGCCCGCCGTTTCTGCACGCAACCGATTTCTGCAAATATTTGTACTGCGATGCAGTTTGCAACTGTTGCGATGCATTAGGCTGAAGCTTTTCTTAATGGAGACTTTGCTTCAAGTACGCTGAGAAAAAATGCCGTTACAATGAGCTTGACGATCTTCTAGAACTAAACAACAACAAAAGTATTCTATAAAAAAACCCTCATCTCGTTCTGAATGAGTTTCGGCTTCGAGACAGAAACCGGTTTGATCGCTGGAAAATGGAGAGGGATCTTTTTCTTTCTTTGATTTCTTACGGCATTGCAGCAGTACACACTCGTGCTTTACGAAACTCGCTTGTTTTGTGGTGGCAGTTATGTAATTTTTGAGCATCGCTGCATCTGACCGAGCTATCGGAGCGTGTCACACGTCGGAACCGACACCAAGGAGAAAATCGTACACGCAACCGATTTCTGCAAATATTTGTACTGCGATGCAGTTTGCAACTGTTGCGATGCATTAGGCTGAAGCTTTTCTTAATGGAGACTTTGCTTCAAGTACGCTGAGAAAAAATCTTGAGACTTAGTAGCACAACAAGCGATCATGTTATGTTTCGTTCAACGGCTTTTATAAAGCTTCTTCAGATTTGAATTCAACATAAAAAAACATATTTTGGTAACAGAATGTGCCAAATCATTTGCAGAAATTAAAACAGCCTAAACGAAACATTATCAAACATGGGGCTACCACTTACAATCGGGCCCGTTATCTAAGCACCGATAAGGGCTTCATGTGGGGGATTAGCTTTAAATTCGATTTTATGGATGCGGCGTTTTTTTGTGTACAACTAAACGTGCTTGAACGGATTGCTTTTTTGTTGTTGTAGCATTGATTAAATTACATTCTCATGGTGGCGATCAAGGTTCAAGCGAAACGAGCTGAAGTACAATTTATAAACAACGCGTCCACTTTAGGCAACCACTCAAAACGCTAGGACGCTAGGCTTTCTTATTATCTTATCCCTTAACCTAAACAATTTGAGCGTACAAAAAACTATTCTTAAAGTGTTAACGATTGTTTACTGATTATTGCTTAACCCGCCAGAGCTCTTACGAGGTACATCAAGCTGCTGGGACTGGTGCGTAAGCACGCGAAGAACAATGCTACGATCGGAGACATCTTTGCGGAGTTTGTATCGAAGCAGCCGGAAAAGGCATGTCTCATCTTCGAAGGACGCTCCTGGACGTTCCGTGAGGTATGTATCGTTCACCACCAGCAAAACTGTCGAATAATTGCTTTGCAGACAAAACGAGCAGGCAAGCACGTTAGCTACTGACGTCAACCGATGACCACTCTTCAGGGGTTTGTGTTTTTGTGTCGGGTAATTTTTTCGACCAACAAAAAGTGCTAAATAAGGAATTGGTGTTGAACAGAAGCCTGTATTCGTGAATTTATTATTCCTAAGATTGTACGTAAGCAAAGTATAATGGAGTTTGTGCTTCTTTTTGTCTTTCCCCTAACACCAGGTAAACGACTACTCGAATCGGTTGGCTAACGTGTTCCACTCGCACGGTTACAAGCATGGCGATGTGGTGGGTTTGCTGCAGGAGAACCGGCCCGAATTTGTCGCCACCTGGTTGGGACTGTCGAAGTTGGGTGTGATCGTCCCACTGATCAACCACAACCTGCGCAAGAATGCGCTCATGCACAGCGTAACGGTGGCCAACTGTAACGCTCTGATCTATGGTGAAGCGTTAGCCGATGCGGTAGCCGAAATTGCTGACACACTGCCGTCCGCCGTGGCTCTGTATCAGGTTAACGAGGTCGCACAGAAACCGGTTCTCGCTAACGCGAAGGATTTGACAACGTTGATGCAGTCGGCTTCGAAGCGGTGAATGGGGTAAGAAAACCGAACCATCACGATAAGCTGATTTACATCTACACCTCGGGTACGACCGGACTTCCGAAGGCGGCCGTTATCACGCATTCCAGGTTGGTAGACAATGGAAAAGGGATTGATCCTAAAAGCACAACTAAAAGTAACGTTGATCATATAACGCTAACGCTAACGATACATCGCAGGTACATCTTTATTGCCGCTGCAATCTCTCTGGTGGCTGGATTCCGTGCGGACGATACATTCTACACCCCGTTGCCACTGTACCACACTGCCGGTGGCATGATGAGCATCGGGCAGGCACTACTGTTTGGTGCGACGGTGGTAACCCGCAAGAAGTTTTCCGCTTCACAATTCTTTGTGGACTGTCAAAAATATAACTGCACGGTATGGATAAAAAACAAGCAACGATCTCAGGATAGTGACATTAATCGAGGCTTTCCAATTTGCTTTCCAGATTGCCCAATATATTGGTGAAATGTGTCGCTACATCTTGGCCACACCAGCGTCACCTACCGACAAAGCACACAAGGTACGCTTGATATTCGGTAACGGGTTGCGTCCTCAAATTTGGCCCCAGTTCGTGGAGCGCTTCAACATTCCGCGTGTGGCCGAATTTTACGGTGCTACGGAAGGCAACGCCAACATAGGTATGGGTGCACTATATTCTGCAAAAAAGGGAAAACGTTGCAACTAAACTGTTTGTTATTTTTTCGATTTATTTTAGTAAACATCGACAACACGGTCGGAGCGATCGGGTTCGTATCGCGCATCATTCCTGTGGTGTATCCGATTTCGATTATCCGTGCCGATCCGGCTACCGGTTACAGTGAACCATTGCGCGGTAAGGACGGTCTCTGTCAGCTTTGCAAACCGAACGAACCTGGACTGTTTATTGGCAAGATCATTCCGAACAATCCGTCACGAGCGTTCCTTGGGTACGTCGATAAGGGTGCGACCGAAAAGAAGATTGTGCGTGACATTTTCCGCAAGGGTGATGCCGCCTTCCTGTCCGGTGATTTGCTCGTAGCCGACGAGCGGGGCAGTCTGTTTTTCAAGGATCGAACCGGTGATACGCTACCATCGTACGCTCGGCCCCAGTTTGTGCGGTTACTGTCCAAGGTTGACATGACCGGTACGTTTAAGCTGAAAAAGTTGGACCTCCAGGAGCAGGGCTTCGATCCGAGCGTTATCGAGGATTCGGTGTACTATCTAACGACCAAGGGACAGTACGAGCTACTAACGCCGGAAATTTATGAACAGATCAAGCTAGGCCAGGTGCGACTTTAGGGTGCTTACTAACGCTGCAATGTGCGCGTCCATCTCGGTGCACGAATGGTGCAGTACATGTATGTTTTGTTAGTTTACAAATGTTGTATATTGAAGGCTGTTTTTCCGCTTAGGACAACTGTGACATTTTTTTCCATTACAAGTTAACACACTCTTACAAGTGACGTGGAGCCCGGGAAGATGCTAACGGGTTGGAACAGGAGAGTCAATTTAGTGAACAGAAGAGATGTTGATGCTGCAGTTGAGGTACTATTTCTGATAGATCTATTTCTTAAAGGGGTGACTGATTATGTGAACGATTTTAATGGATTTAGTTATACTACAACGAGGGGGATTATTTGTGAACGTGAATCGATCGAAGACAAAACGTTAGTTGTAATACGTGAAACTACAATGACGATAACAATAAACACGGTATCTATTGAACAAAAGTGTTTGCTTTCTTGAAATTGGATTTAAATAAACTTTTAAAATAAAGAGAGATCTTTGTTGTATAGTCAAGCATTAAAGGATATCCAGGACACAGTTTACATATTAAACTGTGCGAAGAACCTTTAAACTTCTGCAAGAGGTTGTCGAACAAAAAATGAGGTAAAATACAAAACAATTATTCTCGATTTTCCAATATTATGAAGATTTATAGTAAGATAGTAAAACATTTGGAGGAAAAGGATTTGAATTCCATTTGGATTAGAATACTATTCGCCAAAGTTGTACTATTCGATCTGCCCACGGATCATTCGGTTAGCATACTTTAAGGCGTCTACCGACAATTGGGATGGCGAATTGAGGTGTGTCGCAGCGACTGCAACTTTATTGCCCGTAAGATTAATGTATAACAATACATCACCTCAGCTGTTCATGGTTCAATTCCGTTCGGCCCATGACCAAGCCACATGTTTAATTCAAAGGCCATGGATACTGACTGTGTGTACCCTGGTTGGGGTTTGTTTGTTCATACCACCAGGGGGTGATATTGTGCGTAATTGCCTGTGGTATGGGTGCTTGCTAATCTCGCAAACGTGACATTACCGTTCTAAGAAGATGGACTTTTGCCGATAGCGTCATCCGAGATGCTTTTAGCTCCAAAGTTAAATAGTTAAAGCGGGGGGTTGTTCATAATTTGATAAGCGCGGTGTGATAATTTAATCTTTTGGATAAACCCACTCCTGTTTGGGGGTGTGCGAATGTTTGGACTATAAATATGGAAGGTCAATCGAATTCGGGTATGATTTTTGATTAACATCACTCATCACTCTCATCATGCAGTGGTACAGCGTTACCTGTTTCCTTGTTGTGGGATTAATTGCCAATGGTAGGTATACGGTGGTCATTGAAAATCATTGAATCGTATTTGACACACAATTTTAAATTGGGTTATTTCTATAAAGGTTTTGCCATTGACGACCGCACCTGGCAGTTAGCTCCCGATGGCAATGGAAGACTGCATCTGATTAACACCAATCCGTACGATTTGCCTGAATCGGACAACAATGTTGCACCCCGTTTCGTACCTCAGCAGGACATCATTTTCCGTCTATTTACCCGCGCCAATCCAACGCAGCCACAAATTCTGCAACTAAACAACCCGGCTTCCATTACCGGTTCGAACTTCAATCCGGCCCATCCGACGCGCTTCACCATTCACGGCTGGAATAACGATGGCTCGCACTTCATGAATGCGGATATTCGGGACGCATACTTCCAGCTGGGTGATTTTAATGTGATCACCGTCGATTGGGGTGTTGGTGCGATCAACCCGAACTACATCACTGCGCGCAACTTCGTTGGACCGGTAGGAAACACTGTTTCGCAGCTGATCGATCAACTGATCTCGAGCGCTGGAGCGAACCCGGACAATATCTACATCATCGGGTACAGCTTGGGTGCTCATGCTGCCGGAAGCGCCGGTAAGGCACAGAACGGACGTATCAATTCGATTATTGCGCTGGATCCAGCTGGTCCGCTGTTTGCCTTCGGGCAGGATGATGCCGTTTCTCCCGCCGATGGACGGTACGTTGAAACGATTATGACGAACGCCGGATTGCTTGGCATCAATACGCCACTGGGACAGGCCAACTTCTATCCCAACGGGGGACGCACGCAGCCAGGCTGTGGGGCAGACATTGGAGGCAGCTGCGCACATGATCGTGCACCGACATTTTTTGCCGAATCTATCACCACTAGCACACCGTTCCGTGCGATGCGTTGTGTAGACCATGGACAAATATTGGAAGGTAGCTGCACGTCCTCCGGACCGGATGCCAACATGGGTGGCCAGCCGTCGAACTATGGTCGTGGTGTGCAGGGTGTGTACTACCTTCAAACCAACAGTGCTTCGCCGTTTGCGCAGGGTTAAATGTACTACCGATACTACTAAACCACTGTAAAAAAGTTTGCTGAAAATTGTACCATATTCTTCTCTCCATACATAAATGCTACACCACTGACCCATATTGGGTGATTATTGCTTTAATTTACCTAGCGTATATTGGTTTATTTGAATTCGTATAAACATGAATAATGGCTGTGTGGAACACATGAACAATAAACCTGTTTTGGGCAGCAAGGCTTGTCGTATAAAGCCTTCTTTCGCATTCCACTTGCTCAACTGGCAACTGACCAAGCTGAGGGTTGCTTCGTTTCAACCGCTATTGCACGCATTTCTTGCACCGTACCATTTATGTTTTTTACTGTTCAACAATCGTCACAAGCCGAAAATGATTATTTGTTTATACCATGTGTGCTACTATCATTCACAAAGAATCCAAGCTGTATAGAGATACAAATAATACAAAAGCTAACATATTTATGAATAGGTGCTTATTTAAAAAATTCACGAATCACTCATCAAAATCACACAAAAAAAAATACTCCCCGTCATTTTAATACTATGGCATTGTAAATACTTAGTATCTTTGGAAAGCAAATCACATATGGTGTAATATAAATGTAAGCAATACAAAATCGTATAAAAAACTTGCACAGGTTTTATATAAACATTTGATTGACTAAGGAATGTTTTGCCGGTAATGTGCAATGGATGCAAACAAATGGCATTCAATAAATGCACGTAACGTACTACAAAGTTAACGATAAATATGAAAACTAACAAAGGCAAACAAATAATACTTTGTAAAGGTAGAAAGGTCACTGGTTTTTGTACCAGTTTGTGCAGAAAACTTAAAGCTATGCGAAATCATTTCCATCAGCGTAAATTGAAATTACTTTTGATTATGTTACTTCTCTTGCACTTGCACCCGTCTGATATATCTATATATGCTAGAGATTACGCCTTTGGTTGGTTTGAGTTTCGTGGTTTTCTGAATTGTCCCTTGGAAGATTCCGATAAATGAGAGGAAAAAACTGTATAGGAGATATGATGCTAGAGGCTTTGCGTGAAGCGTATGCGGACGTAAGCGTCGTCGCACATCTGCACCGGTACGTGGTGGTATGTTGAGGCAGATTTTTAGCTGGTAGACACCGTTGCCTGGCCGGGTCGGCTGCCGAACCAACTCATCTTCCAGTTAAGCGTGTCCTGCAGCAGTTTCTCTTCCTCGTAGCTAAGCTGCAGCAGCGTTGAGACGGCTTTTATTAGGTGTCGTGCTTCAACCTGAACGAGAAGAGTAGGAAAGATGTATGAATAATAACTGTGCTGTATCGGTTCGTTCCGCGGTAAGTACAAACCTCTCGACTAGTAAGAAATTTGATTATCACATGCTTCAGATAGCGAAAGTTCACTTCATCCATCACTACGGGCCCACCGCTCGGTGTTCCGTTTTGCTTCAGGATTCCGTTCTCTTTCGCGATCATTTTTCCCTCGAAGCTTTTCGATCGTTCCAGCGATCGATCGTGGGATGGTGGTGGTTGATTTCCGCCAATGTAATTGTTGGCGATAGTGTTGTTATTGTTATTGTTGCTATTCTGTTGACCTTTAAGCTCCTCCTGTAGCGTTTTCTTCATATCCACGAGACGCTGATTTAAGGTTTTTATAATCTGCAGAATAGACAGACGGATAGACATTATCATACGAGCTCTCGCATCGCATTTATAACTCCGCCCCGAACCTTGTTTTTGTCTACAAGATCAGCGTTCAGATTGAGATTCGTGGTCATCAGTTCGTCCACCTGTTTCCTCAGCTCGTTAACCGTATTTAGGCTGAGAAGAACGGAAACAAAATATCAATTAAATTAGCCGCCTTCACAAACGGTGTGTAAGAATGATTACCGTTTATCCAGTTCATGCTGCAGCATCATAGCACGTTCATGAAGCTCGATCGATTCATCTTTCTCATGTCGCAGCTCTTGGCGTAAAATTTCCTCCTGCTGCGACATTTCTGCGTTCTTCATCAATACGGCCATTTTCTCCTGAGTTTCGCTGTAAGAATAAAGGAAAACGGAAATGAAATAAAATTCTTAATTTAATAGCTTTAAAGTTTTCTACATAGCTACATTGGTTATCAAAAATATGTACACATTATTGAAACGGAAATTTTTGTTTTTCTACCATAAACCGTACCGTTCCTTTCAAATTCAAAACAGCATAGTTGCAGTATCGTTTGGTCAGAAGTGTTATATAGATAAATCTGTCAAAAGCTCAATAAACCCGTTGTACCGTTGGATATGAAGCGAAAAGTTTCCCAAAACGAGTGCCCACTACTTAATGGCACGTACCTAGCTAGCTGACGATTAAGTTCTCGTGCGGTGTTCTCCAGCTCAGCCACCTGCCCCTGATAGGCACCGGTAGAACGGTCAGCACTCTCCAAACACTCCAGCAGTCGCTGCTCCGATTCGGTGAGGTTCGTACGTAGGTCGGTGCATTCGGTTTGCAGTTGTTCCTGAAATAGAAACAAAAAAAAAAAACGAAGAAAATACTTTTAAGTAAACGTTTAATAAACCAATTTTTAACCGCGTGCAAATGTGGCGCTAAAGTTTTGCTTTCGTTTCTTAAACCCCCTTAACGTAAGTGGCATTCGGTCAAGCTAAGTTCAGAAATTGTTAGGAGTGGCTTGAGAACTGAATTCGGTGTTGAAGCACACGATAACGAAACTGATAAGGGTGTAGCGTGCTGTCAACAGGCCGCGCTTCAGGTGTAACAATATCGTGCGCGTGGCGGTGGCAAAAGTAAACCGATAAATAAATCATAACAAACAACTACTCGAATAACATTGTTCTTTATTGTTATTGTGTTAATGTACTGGGAGCTGAATCATGCCCTGCAGGTGGGAATGGGATTAAACACAAGCACAAGGAACTTTAAATGCGCTAAGGAAAATTTAAACACTCTTTTCTGAAATCTCTCTTAATTCTCTGACTATGTCCGAAACGAAACGAATTCGGTTGTTTTGATACGTTTCGTGTTTCGTCACGGGTTGGCCCGTGGCTTATCACACAGTATACCATTGGCACTTGACTGATAAGCTGCTAATAGAGAGGATAAGAAGGAAGGGGAGGATATATCGGATCCTAGAGAGAGGAGATACTGCAACACGGTATACACATCGCTCGGTTCGATTTGGATTTTGTTCCTCACTTAGGGTGCTCTTCTGAACACTGCTCTTTTGGCGGAAGCTGATTGACGTGGGTACGAGTGGAACTACTTACTACTTTGCTGCTCATGAAAGTGACCTCCTCCTCGTGCTGCTCACGTGCCTCACGTAGGGCAGAATGTAATTCATCGATTTCTTCATTCATAAGCTTGATCTGAAGTTGAAAGACGAGCGGGAAATAGACAAAACAGACAAAATAGACAGTACAATTAGTGAATGGTTTTAAAAGATATTACGGAAGCGCGAACGATACACACCTTATTGTCACGTTGTGTTATTTCCGACCGTAGCTTCTCAAACTCAAACTCTAGCTGCTTCAGCTTCTCGATCAGTTCATCCTTAATCTTCAGCGCATTATGCTTTTCGGTGGTTTCCTCCGCGACCTGGCGTGACAGTCGGCTTACCTGCGTCTCTAGCGTCATGTTTTGGGCGCTCCAGCGTGTCTTAATGTCGGACAGATGCAGATGAGCCGCCTCTAACCGCTGTTCGAGCAGATCGCGTTCCTGCAACAAACACTGCACCTTCTCGTCCGTGCTGCCACTGTTGGTGCCGAGCGAGACGCGCGTATCTAGCACCTGGACGCGACTTTTCAGGTGCCGGTTTGCCTCTTCAACAGCGGCCAACTTTGACATCAGATTGTTCCGTTCGCACTGTGATGAATGGCGCAGATTTTCCAGCTCGTCCTGTGTGTTTTCCAGCATCGGTTCTAGCTCCCGTAAGCGGTTCGCCTCCTGCCGGAGGCTTTCGGCCTGCTGTTCGGCATTTTTCTGGTGCGCTATCCGGTCGATAGCTTCCTGCTCGCGAAACAATAGCATGCTCTTCAGCTTGGATATTTCCTGCTGCTGACAGTTCTGTATCTTGTCCTGTTCTTCACGCTGCAGATCTCGCTGCAGCTGGCTAGCCTGCAGCTTGGCCTCGAGCGCACTGTTCGTCTGCTTGAGGCGAGCGGTTTCCTCCTCCAGTGATCGAGCCTGCTCCCGGAAGCTAGTCAAATGACCGGCAAGCTCCTGCAGCTCGAGCCGGGTAGCGTTAAGCTCTGCATCTTTCTGCTCCAGAATGCTTAGCTCATCGATCGAGCTGGCACTGGTGAGTGATTCTGGCCGGCTGCGGCGGGTTCGGGATACGGACAGCGGTGCTACATCGTTGCCAGTTTCTTCGCGAATTTTGTTCTTTAGCGAAGTAAACATTGTGAGGAACTGGTGCGTCACTTTTTCGACACTTGTCTAAGCGGATAGTGCACCGGTTTCAGCCCTGTGGTCGTACCGTGCGGGGTATTACGAAACTTTGCTTTTCGATTCGATTTCACTGTCGCTGCATTGCCGACCTCGTAACTGGTTGTGGCGCGGTGGGCCGTGTTTACCTGCCAACAGTGTTCTCCAACGGAAACGGTTCACACTTTTCGTTTACGATTCAGCGTGTACAATCGACTCGATTGTAACCAGTTCTTAGTGTTGCGATAAGCGCACCCCAACCACCCTTCGTTAGTGCGTCGCGCTAGGCTTGTTGTATGAATGTTACTATTTTAATCGGCAATACACCTTCTCCTTTTACTCGGCCGTTTTCTTTACTCCAGCTTGTTTGTGCACCTGTTTGTCGCACTATACGTTCGATGCGTTCCCGGCAATCGCGGGTGCTTTCCGCGCTTCGTTGGACCGATATCCGCTAACCACGAACACATATGCAGCCGGGCGTGTGTATGCAACACCACCCCGGGTTCTTATCAATCGTGCCGTTTTCCACGGGTTTCAAAAATAATGGCACACGATGGTGGGAAACTGGTATCCATTAGTTGCCTTAGGTATTGTGTGTGTATGTTTTTTTTATTACATTTGGATCGGTGAAACACCAATTTGTTACGGGGGAGCAGACGGGAAGCAGACTTTTTGACTAGAGTGTTATCACAAAATTTCTTGCGTTTTCTGCGCGTGTTTGCCTGTTGTTCTTGATGGTTGTGCAATTTCGTCGATTCGGATTCACTTTACACATCACTCGCCTGGCCAGTGCGCCTATCGAAAAAATCCCTCCCACCAGTCCGTGGCGTGTGTTATGCCGAGTTTCTGACCGAAGCAAAAGGACAAAAACACTACATTTTCCATAATATTTGGAAACGTAATGTGATGGAAGAAAGGTACGCTCATTGTTGCTGTTTTTGCTGGTAGAGTGACATGCAGGTTTGACAGCAAGGTGCATGAAAATAAAACGCTCAAACATAAGTGAGTCAAATTTATAAATTATTCTTTAATTTTTAAAAGTGTTAGTTGTCCAAGGAGCTACTTCAATTTAACGTAAAATGATAAAGAAAAAATAATTTTAATTGTTCTTTGTATGGTGACAAGCAATGACAGTGGGCCAGCCTGGTGCAATCCAGCTGTGATTGTCAATTCTGGACGAATGTGTGAAATATTTCAGCATGCGGAGGAATTATTTCATATTTGAAATTAAAATATTCCTCATATTGGCGGCAAATGATTTTCAATCAGATACGAATGTCCACCATGTGCCTTGTGATATTTTACATTTAATGCATTTCATCGAAATAACACAAAATCATTGCATTTTATTTGGTTCTTCTTTTCTATATTATAGACTTTACTACCTGGTTGGTAAATACGGTCATCTGATGGCTTACCAGACTTGTTGAAATCACATAATTGGATATTCAAGGCTCACTACGAGAGACTGGTCCGGATGAGGTTGGAGCTCCGATGAAATTTATATGAATTCTTGTTTATGAAAACATAAAAAGAGAACTTAATTTTTTATCGATATCCACCATTGTGCGAGTTATAAGTTAATATCAAATGATAAACACCTGATCGTCCCATCGCAAACTAAATGCAGTGGTAAATTGTGTCAAAACGTCCCGCGTAATTACGATTCCCAAATCAGCATACAGAGAATTCATGAGAAGACGTGTGCACCAAAAAAACCGAAACAAAAAAAAAAAACGCCCATAGAGTCAATTATGCGTTTTCAATAAACCGGCACCGTGTGTGACCGGGTGCTTCCCATGATGTCGCCGCTACCGTCAGCAGCCAGAAACATCGTTTGTTATCCAATCGAAACATAAACGGTGGCTGTGTATTTATTTACATTTTTTATAAAGCTCCGACTCCCTGCAGACAAGTATTATGCTGCTTGAGCTGTTACGCGGTGAAAGGAAACGCGGTATGCCTTGGGTGTGTGTGTGTGCGTGAGTATTTTTTGCTGTTATTTCAATTCCCATACCATTTTCCAATCGTCCGCCACCGATAAACGGTAGCTCCGGTTTTCGCTTACGGCTGTTGATCACTTGCAGCGTTAAAGTCAGCACGGGATCTGCGAAAGCTCCTTTTCGCATACCGAAGGGACGAATGTTTCGAGCACGTGTACACACAAGTACTCAGTCACAGCACACATACACACAAACGCACACACATGTGTAGCTTCGTGACCATCGACAGCATCCCACAGCAGGCAACTTGTACTTTTGGCTGCGAGAGGAATAAGCGCAGGTGCGTGCAATGACTGCCAATGTGGAATCGAATAAAAACAATCACTTTGCAATTCTAATCGCTGTGGGAAAAGTTAGATAACAGAAGCACCGGAATACAGGATGGTAGGCGGGTGCGTTTGTCTACGGACCATGTAGCCGTCCAGCTGATTATTTTTTGGTAAACTTCCAGCGCTCGTCCCACCACCACGAAGACGAAGTTAATAAATACGTAATTAAATTTTACATAAATATCTTGCGGAGAGACAAACACCGCCAACACGGTGACTACACCAACTGCCACAAACTATGAAGAGGCTGTAAGTGGTCTAAGTAGCAGGCGAACCTTAAGCACTGACGTCTGTACTACGTCGGAACGAGCCGCTCGCCCGAAAACCCTCGTGCTGTCATCGAGTTGTCAAGGATCGGGCGTCCGCTTTAGTGCGAACACCAACGAAAAGCCAAAAAGAAACAATGCCGAATTGGTGCAAACGGACGGGACCGAAGCATACTTGGAGCGTGTAAATATTGTGTCTATTATTCCACCCCGAAAAACCGCTAATTACTCGGCTTTTAGTCAGCTTTTTCACGCCTCGCTTTGTTTAGAGACTTGAAGGTAAAATGGTGTTTTTTCTTGGTTCCGTGGGATAAAAAAGTTCATTCCGAGATCTTCTCGGACTGGTGTGTCTTCCCACCAGCTTCCCACTCCTCACCCCTCCCTTCCCGTTGCTTTCCATTCTTCGGTGCATTCTGCCAAACACGAATTGCTGATTGCTTCATTATTCCATTCCCGGAGTTTTGCTGTGCGAAAATACGCCCCAGCTCGATGTGGCGGGTTTTTCTACCGTGCCGGGGCAACGAAAACAAAAACGATTACTCATTTTGGGTTTTCGAGCGCCCTTAAATTTGGTCCCACGTGGTTTAAGGTAGTGCGACCGGAAGCTTCGGGGCGCACCATTCTTGTTGTTTTTGGGGGCAGTGGAAGTTTTTGTTTTGAAGTTTGCTTTCGGTTAGTTGCAGTTTCCGTTTCGAATCGCTTCACATTTGCGGTTGGCCGTTTGCAGACCTTGGCGAAGTTGGCCAAGATTTAAGGTGCCGTTTTTTGCTGTTCGTCCTTTCGCGATGCTTCGCCATTTCTTGGGATGTGAGTGTGTGTGTGTGTGTGTTTGGCTAGGAAGTGTTGGGGGAGGATGTAGGGGGCTGTTTTTTGTGGGGAGTTTGTGCCGGGATGGAGGGTTTTGTTTTTGTGCGAGTTTTGTTAGCCTTTTACTTTTGATGATGCTGATGAAGACCTTAATGTCCAGATGAAGTGGTTCTCACTGAAAGGATCAACTTTTTTTGTTGGTTTGCTTTGGCTTTCAATAGAATCCCGGGTTTGCCCGAGCAAATGAGGAATTTTTTGATAAAACGCATAATGAGTAGGTGATCACTTGCCGGCATTTGTTAGGCCTGCGTTTTTTTTTTCGGTGTGTTGTTATAATAAGAAACACAATTAACTTCTCGTTAGTTCGTGTTTGACATGCTTAGGAATCAATTCAAAGGTACTTAGTGGATCTTAAATTAACGCGAACCAGTAATATTGAACAATATTATCTACCATATGTAACTTATGAAAAAAATACCATATCTTGCCAATTAACGTGTACTACAAACTGTAGTGCGGTGTGATGACGATAGTATCTGTAGATTGTGAAGCATTCTACTGAGGAGTTTTGAGCATAAAATGTATTGTTTCATTCATTAAAATTATTAGAAAGACGACCGAAAAACTATAGATAGATACGATAAAATAAATAAAGAAAGAATTAAATTGTGGTCGCAGAACAATTCGGTGACAAGCGCATCGAAGTGAGCAAAATAATAATATTATTAATGTTAATGAAACTGAAAATGAATATAATAATAAGCTCAAATTTGGTTCATGTATTATACGATTTTTGAAAATTCTTTTTCATGTAAAGGACGTGAATCTTGGAAAAGATCTCCATCGACTGACACTGATCGATGATGACAACGCCATCTGTACGTCAACTTTCAGGCCATGATGACAGATTCAGAAGGATCGCTACCATTTATTCGTTGTATGTAATTTAAGCAATCGTTTATTGATTTATTGCTCATAAACTATGATTAAAACAGGTTACCTTATGGCAGGCAATTGGTTCAGTTGACATTAGAACTCATATCGAGCTTGCGGTACATTACCATACTAATGTTTGGTAATATTAGACCCTATGCTAAGAACAATGATCTGTAGCAGTGGGCTAGCCTTTTTTTACTTCATCCTAACGATATCGAGGACCATTCATTGGAGGAGCAATTTTCTAGGACCATGTTCTATAAGTCTATCCAGATGCTGGCGTACGCTGATGACATATATATCATTGGTTTGAGGCTCTATGAATCCCTGTACATCAGAAGTTCACCAAAGTATCGAGAAAGCGGTTGTAAACCACGAGTTGGAGATTGACGACGTGGAATCTAACATTATGGTGACAGCATCAGTGACCCTGATGATCTACGCAAGAGTGATGTATAAATATCTGTCGCGCTGGACGAAGCTAGGACGATAGATAACTGTGATATCTTTTCCTTAAGTTTTAATTTATTGACAACCATCCTTGTTTAGTGATTAATAATCATCTATTGATGCCTTAATTTGCTGATTCAATTTATTTGAATATCGACGCGTGGGAATTCCACCACAAAAAACTTGACGCTACTCCCATTACACACACTAATTATTTCAACGAAATCGTTGACTATGCGAAACAATTTGGGTATTGTAATTCGAGTGATCTAGCCGATTGATCGATGGTTTTTAACATGTGTCGTAGTACATTAATAGTTTTAGTAAGCTTAGCAGGGTTCTAAAATTAAATACTTATAAGGAATTTAAGCCACGCATGTGTGGAATGACAGTGGAGCAGCCACTACAATGACTGATCTCTATTAGATGTAGCAGCAGAACCGCTGATTCGGTTTTAAACGACCCAGTACGTTAAGTCTTTTTAGGCCGGCCACATGGACAGGGGAAGCGTGGTAGGCCAAAATGAAGATGGAGTGACAGTGTTGATGCATTAGCCGGAAAGGTCGGGAAATTGGATTGGCATACGACGGTGGTCCAATGCCAAATCCGCGAAACTGTTGCAGCACCAGATAAGTAAGTAAGTAACGACTGTTTGCTTAAATATCAATTCGTTACTTTATTTTAATTGACAATGTTTGCTTTACAGACCATATTGATATAATGTTGAAAAATTGTACACGTTCATCAACAGTACACAGGAACCAATTCTCGTGTAATAAATAATTATTGATTCGTCGTATCTCTGCGAATGCTACTGCTATCCTACGCTACCCAACACTAGCAGATGCGTTGGGCAGCAAGAGGGAAATTTAATCTTGTGTCAAAGAAATGTGCAAATCAATGTGTTAAAATGATTGATGGGTAGTGTATGCCGGTGGATCGGTGCTCGCTCAATTAAAACAAAATAACATTTCATTCCGACGTAACATCGGCTAACACGGTTTAATTTTATCCACCTACCGACAGTAGACGCCTGCTTTACCCTGCGGTGAAGGTGAAGAAAATCGATCTATCTATTTCCGAATACCCGTACGGTCCGGGCTTCGATCGGCAAATCCCTCCCAGTCCATTGATATGTTATCCACAACCGTGTCAGAATAATATTGGAGCAAATGTGGTACGCTGCAACGCGGTGAACATATAATAGCGACACCATCGTTGCCATGGTATCAGCATCAGCCTGCTAGAGCAACGTGTTCATCGTGCTCGTCTGGTGCTGGAACGAGAACGAGGACAGCAGCGGCACACAAACAGCAACGGGACGATAGACGGGAGCCACAGGGAAACAGAGCTTCCGGCCTCTGCCACACATCCATGTTACATGCATATGAATACGAATATTTCAGCACGGTATCGGCATGAATAATAAATTGACAAAATGGCGTTTAAGCTACATTTTGAATGCATCATCCGGATAATGGAGCACTGTTTCCAGTACACTTTGACAGCCGGTTTGCCGGGCGACCAGTTGTGTTGTGTCTGTGTGAGCGTGTGTGTGTGTGTGCATGTGGTGCATGTGTTCTTTGCGGTCGCTGTAAGTAACTGTGTAGGAAGCAGCTAACCGCGCAGGAAACCGGCGAAGAAACGGAAATGTGAGCGATGTATGTCAATAAGCGCACAAAGTGAGTGTACGAAGTGAGTGAGACACACCGCTGTAGTGGGGATCGCTTTTATACCGCAAGCGGATTTCGTGACATTGTTGCGGTGAAAGTTTATCAACGAAGACGAACGTGAAAATGGCAGTTTGTTCATTTGCATGTGGAAACAATTCTTATAGCGATTTGCGGTTGACATGTTGCAGCGCTTAAGTGTGTCTCGCCAGAAATAATACTACTGAACGGTTCACGCGCGCTAATGATTTGTTTAATTAAGCACTTTACCACGAACGCTTTTGTGGGGGGGACAATTCGACACGTTTTTATAAAAAATAAAACTTTGTATGTCAGGTTTGTATGACCGGAATTTGCTGCAGGAAAAAAAAAGATCAACAGAAGTCGCAAAATGCTTGATGCTATTAATGCATATTGTTTGCGGTTCTGTTGCTGTTTCATTGCAATTATTTTAACACAACCCATGTAAATTAACGCCTTTTTGCTTGATTGTGCTCGATTGTACGTGTGCGCTTGTGTGTGTGTGCGTGTATGTGTGTGTGACAGCATTTACATGTTTGTGCTTTCACGAGAGGCCTTGAGCGGTTCGAACTATCCTGAACCGAGCATAATACTTGACGCCGCGTTCAGGCAATTGGCCTGGCTTCCTATCGCCTCCAGCATGGCCCCTCCAGCATTCGCCTGCTGTGGGAGATCTGTCTGGCGTGGCGAGGATGACAGTACAGGTATCCGTATCTGCATGGTGCCGGGTTTAATTCAACCGTTTATTTGATTTATACCGTAATTTGATTTCCAAACCGGCACAGATGTTGCGGTGTCAATTAATTGCGAGTTTTTGGTGTTTTATGGCTTGGTTTTTGATTGAATTATGTTGAACTGGGGAGGTAAGTGTAAAAAAATGTAGATATGTATGTGTGTTCGGTTTGGTGAGCATGGGATTTTCGACTGTCACACCAACAACAGCAGGGGGGGAGAAACGGTTTCATTTCCCTAGAGCATACGTGGTACCGTATGCGAAAGGAAGCGGTTTTTCGTTTGCGCTACGAATCTCGGTAACGGTTGGGCAAACGTCACATTTGCCCTGTTTGTGGTCGCTTGATGACGATGGTGATGCGGCACCGAACGCAAACAAAAGTGAAACTGAGCGCTTTGAGCTTCCGGGCATTTTGTTTTTAACGTTTGGGGTTAGGGGTTTATGCACAAAATGTTACACGGTGGACGTGTGCTGTCGGAGTATGGTTAGGAATGGGTGGGAGATGGTTTAACATTTTTATAGCAAAGAATGTAAAGAATTGAACCATTCGTAATGTTGGTGCCACGGTGCTTGGGAATGTTCGTGCGGAACCAAGATTGTTTTATTGCGTGCCTCTCTTGCGGGGTACTGGACATATATTTTTATATTATCGACAATTAAATCGATGTCTATGAAATGGTGATAAAGATTGCAGATTGTAAAAACTACAGCTACTACGAACAGGGATAATTTCATAGCAAGATCTCTTCAGTGATGTTAGTCTTTACTACATTCTAAATGAGTTCTTCAACTTTAAAAAGTACTTGTTTTGAAACATTTTGTATTTGTTTTTTTCACCCCCTAAGGAAATATTTTTTCTTTAAATAAATAACATACATTTTTTAAAAGCTGTTGTTTGTACACAGCACCTCAACAAAACAGTCCGAAATTGAAACCTTTCTTCCCATATTTTTCGTGGTGTAATGAGACATTCTGGAACCGAGTGTCAGACATGGCTTCTTTTTAATGTTGCCGTTTATCAGAAGATGACATAAGATGCTTAGCGGGCGATAAATAAGCAATTAATAGGACGTGAATGTTATCGCGCCATCAGCAATTAAGTGTAGCCTAGCCGAGCTGAATCGTGTGTGCTTTTGTAAAGAGAGAGCGACTGTGTGTGTGTGAGTTTCGTTTGAAAACGGCTTAAGAAAGCTGCCGAAAGCAAGAATATCTCACTTTGGGGCTTCTCGCCCGGTCTGCAGCCAACACCAAATGCTGCAAACCTGGGATGAAGTAAAGGATTAGATGGACGAGTTGAAGCTTTTGTGATTCACATTGCCGGGCATTCTGGAACAACGCGCGAAGACAAGCGCGACACCAAAAACAAATATATTTTCCTCGCAACAGTAGCAAACGAAGTAGCGACGGAAGGTAATGAGGGTATTAAAAGTAATATGCTGACAGAATAATAAAATTCCTTACAAAATCTGAGCATGGTTACGTCAAAACCTTGAGGCTATGCTAACAACCGACGGCTCCGGTATTTCTTCAGCAGGGTTTCCTTATTCCTTATTCTCGGACTTTATTGCTCGATGAAGTTCGAACAGCCAGGATGCATGGTTCGCTGTCCGCTTTCCGACAAAGTGAAGTTAAAGTTTTGCCTGCCAAGTGTACGAATAATCCCGATTGCATTTGTATTGGCATTATACGGCATGCATGAATTATTTTCGATACCCTCAAAGGTTGATATGGTAATCCAAAGTTTGCCAGAATCATAAATGCTCCGAAGTAGAATAAATATACTCTTGCCATTCAGGACTTATCGTTAAGCAGTTCTTTGAGCTATTTTAAAAGACACAAGTCGTACGATTGAGAGTGCAATTTATGCAAAGTAATATCAAATCACTGGGAAAAGAGCCTTAAATAAAGGGGCAAGGATTGTGCCGTACACTAGATCTGCTGCAACCATAGTATATTCATGCTAGTATATATCCATTTCCCTGATGACGTTGATGTATGGTAGGATAAATTCATACCGATCCACACTCACCTTATTCGCTCACCTCCGCTTTCTTCTTTTGATATCTTCCTGTAAATCTTTTACAATTGTGCCTTGAATGGAATGCTAGCAAGGACACACACTACCACCGGCGTCCATTCTGCAACAACTATTTCAATAGAGCGGATCTATTCAGGCTTAAGTTCGTGCACTGCATTTGCTGCCACCGGTCTGGTCACTTATGAGGACAGTTGGAGAAGCAATCGTCCTGGCACTTGGATGGTCAGAAGCTTAGAGGACGAATAAAATAAACGAGAAATCAACTGTGTACAAGCTGGCTGTTGCTGGAGAATGATCGAGGAATGACGGTTTAGAAAAATCGTTCCTGCATCTTTTCACCATCTTTGCCGGTTGCGAACAATCGTGTAGGGAACAAGCTGACATGCATGATTTCTAAGGATTTTGTCCCACGGTAAGGAATGAAAAGAGTTCGGAGAAAGAAAGCGAGTTGCCTTTTGTATGAATACATCCATCAACTGACCAATTTATGTCAATCATGTGATGGCAGATCGAAGACACGTCAAAACACGATTGCAATTCCAGCAGTATCAGTCTGATCCTCCCCAGAAACCAGACATCAAAATACAACTATCCGAAAAGCTTTTGTTATGTTAAACTATTTTTAAACTCCTTTTTTCAAGTCTTTCGAAGCGGTTTACACTTATTGCACGCCTGTTTTATCTCACCGAGCTAATGTGAATCTGTCATCGAGCACATGTTTTAAGCGGAGTGGTGCTGGGATGTGTTAAATCGCCATTAGTTTCGCTGACAAAAGGTGACCAAAAATTATGTTGCCTGTTTACTTGGTGGCTCGGCGGGAAAACATACCAGTTTCATACATTGCTATGCTTGGGGAGTTAAAATAGGCAAAAAAAGATAACGCCCGAATGAAAACTGCACTCATAAATTATCACTACAATGTCACGGGAATGGAGGTAGAATTTCGCCATACTTCTTACACCACCAACTGGGCGAACTAATTCTTCCTCTCTTCACGAGCAACGCGAAAACCAGCAACCCCAAGTGTGTGACACGAGCTGGTGGCCAGAGATCTAGCAACGGGTGGAGTAAAGTTTTCTCTTAGTTTAAATTAGTTTATTAACTTTCACTATCCGCTGTGTCGGTGGCGGTGTCATGCGAACGGAAGACTGACTGGCGAAGATGCTCCAATATGCGAATCCAAGAGTGTTGCGGCTCCGGTGGATGAAGTTTCGCGATTTTTCACCACGCTGTTTTTATGCCTCACTGGTACGGGGTAGTAAAGGAGAAACTTGTCCGTGCATGGATGCAGCTAAACAACGAAAACATAACAAGGAACACAAAAAGCGGGATAAACCTGAACCACCACCTCGAAAACGAAACAAACTACGTACTGTGGAAATAAAAAAAGGAAGATTGCACTCGCTAACCCTGCGGGCGATGTCATGTTGTTGTACTGCAACCACCGAATGCACGGTGTTTGGATCAGAATGCGATCCCGAGTCGATCGTGGAGCTGCGGTACAAGTTTTGATTTCCATTAGCTTGTTATGATTCCTGGACACCCAGGCACGTAGCTGAGAGGCTGTCGTGCGTAATAAGCATTAACAGAATTTCTAATTGAAAAACTTTCTAGGAACACGGCGGCCCTTCATTGGAAGTGGGTGGCGTGTGCTCGAGCGACGGTTGAGATAATGAGGTTCCGCGTTCGGAAGGGTTCAATGATGCCTTGCAATTCGACCAGTGCAATTAGATAATATGTTGGAGCATTTGTTCCAGGGTAAAATGGAAGTGAAGTGGTCGTAATTATTGAAACAAAAATGAAACCAAAAAAAGGGCGATATCTGCTTTAATAGGATATCTGCTTTAAGCTTGAAAACAACATAATTTTATTTTAAAATTCTTCATGTTCCTGCATTGTTTAAGTTTTCTAGAATCAACAAAGCAGAATTATAAAAAACCAAAACATAGAACATAAAATGATTATGGAGAATCGAAGCACAACAAACATTGATATTGATATTGATATGTATCTATTAAACATATACATCCTTAACAATCAAACTTCGACTAAACAAGTCTAAAGCTGTTTTAATAGTGTCGTATATTTATAATTAATCGCTTCCACTGATCACATCTAACAACTGCGCATTAGTTCCATCTAGGCTTCGTTTAATTTGAACATGAATCCATCATTATCACTGTTGTGTTGAGCAATTTATGTGCTAAAGGCTGATTGTCAAATTACAAAAAAAAACATGAAACACAATCTGCATCGGTGCAGATTATGCTCATCGCTCGCAAAGCCCACAATGAATATAAATGGACATGTCGAATAGATGTGGGCATGCAAATGTGGTTGGGCTAAAATTTACCAGAAAAGAATGCTGGAACCTCCAAAAAGCGTGGAGTATTGTTAAATCACGTGTACCGAGCCGTTTGGTGAGATTTCATTTCAGACAAACCACAACACGGCTAGTCTGGCGGTGTGGTTAACGCTAGAAATGAGTGTGTAGCAAACCGCGACCCGGATGAAAGAAGCAAGCAAAGGCTCAATTAAGATAAGCTATTTGTCTTTGAGATAGACGCAAATGCAAATGCTGCTTCTGTACGGCTGGAATCACGCTATCCTCCGAGAAGGTGTCAAGACACTCGTATGTTCTGTGCCGTCCCTCCAACGCTTAACATGCAAACGACCTCAGCAAGCAGGGATACGGAGTAGCGGGCAGAAATTGAAGGTTCTTGCCGCCCCAAAACTCATGCATGGCGATATATTGTGTCGGGCAGGGATTTTTTTTGCAGTTGGACGAAAAATTCAAGCGGAAGAAAATGACTCTCACCAATAATGGACGACCAATTTACATAAGCTTAAGGTGACCTCGTTTAAGCTACGGGGAAAAGGGCGAACTCATGCTACGCCCGTACCTTTCCGCCATGGCAGTAATGATTCGTACGGCGCGATTAATTCGTACCGTCAAGATACCAGACTGCCATGACTTCACTATCGCGATTAAAAATAAGTAAAACTGTAACGCGCGCTTTATGGAAGAAATTTTGAAAAAAAAGTTGTTTTCTCCACCAGCTGGGCAAGGTCGGAAAATCCGATCGTTAATAGAACCACGTTAGAATTTCCCATTTTTCTTGAGAACAAAGGAATAAAAAAGCTCACCTCGGACTGAGTACGACTTCAATTGCCCAGCTACCGGAAAACCAGACCGCATACTCACAATTTTTCCGTTTCCGCGAGGTCTCACAAACTTTTTTTCTTGCATGTTCTTTGGCTGCTTTCCAAAAAGTTCAGTTGCGGTACGATGTTCACACCTAGGGTGGTAGGTGTGTCGGCTCTCAAAATAATACCTTTTGCCTTAAAGTTTAAGCTTCAGGATGTGGCGCGGACAAATCGTTAGCACGCGGCATTAGCTTGCCGAACGAATAGCACTTCTTACTAGCCGGTCTGGAGCTGTAAGTGGAACCAACAGCTGTAAAGCAGACAGAGGGACCTCTAAATTTGCTCCACAATTCTGTGTTAGGCATTCGCTTTAAAGAGCATTCATATCGAAGCAAAGGTAAAGCAACCGTTTGTTGTTGGGTGTAAAGCCATTCCTGAAAAAATGAAGCATACAAAGATACAAATCAAAAAGCCGAGGATAAAAGCGAATATTAAATGAACTTTCAGGCTTCGGGCAGGGAACGATTGTGGTGGTTTATGCTTGGAAGGGAAAAGGTTCCAGGTAATTTGAATAATGAAACGTTTCATTACCACTGGTTTCTAATTCATGGTTCGTGGCGTTGATACGGAAGATAAGGAAGAATGCTCGTGGAGTTTTATGCCTCTCCATGTAAAGCATATTATTTTCCGCGGCCTATTGTACCATGCATCTACGATAAGAACACCAATAAATGATACGAAACGCTGCTTCATGTGACAATAAGGACGCGAACGAACACACTCACCGACGAGAAAATATTCTAATAAGAAACAATCTTAAAGCACTGCAACGCACCAAGCAACGCCTAACGAATAATAAGTTCGTTCGATAATCCCAACTTGTTACACTTAATTAGACTGATCGGTGTTCATTAGTGCTAAACAAATCACGGATCGTCATCGTTTTTTCTTTGCTCCCAACTTGCTGGACACAGCCTTCCGAGGTACGGTAAAGATAATATCGACTAGATCGGATAAATCGGGCCACTCATTCGGTTTGTTATTTCCTGTTCTACAAGGTTCCAAGTGTTCCATGTGACCGACAGTCACTTCCTTTACTTGAAGCACGTGCCGACTTTGGCATATCTTTGTTTATCTACTTTCGTGCACAGTTCGGTTCCAGCCCGGCTTCCATGCTGCTACATCCACGATGGAGTGAAATTGCTGAATGACAATCATAGGCAAAGTTTCTTCCGTGCTACAATCGTGACTGTTGCTAATTTTATTTCCTTCTGTACGAGGAAGGAGCAGATTTTGGACGTGATTCTTGCTTTCACAGCTTGTTTCACACACGTTTGGCGATTGTATGGGTGAGTTAACAGCAGTGTCTTTCTGAGGACGCTGGTAGCACGCTTTAATTGAAGGACATACAAGAATCCGGATAAAAATACTTGAAAAAACTGTAACATAGCGATTGATTCAAACAATTATGTTGCTTTAAAAATATGTCTCTCAATCTTAAATCGTTTTATAGCGTTATGTTTGTGAAGATCTAATGATATTTTAAATTTTATATATAACTTTTCTTATATGTTCTATTCATTCACCTCAGTCTTAAGTTGTTTGCTGCTATTAGAAGTGCTGTAACAGTTTACTCGGATGGAAAGGGTATCGGCGACAAGTGTTTGATAAAGACACGTCTGTGGAAAGCTCACCCAGATCCTTATTCAAAGCTAGCAGCCACTCAAATGACAACCTCAAGCAGGGTGGCGATTTGCTGAAGAGGCGTTCAATGCACTATATTAGGGTCCTATCGAAGGCGATCAAACAATAAGGAATCGTGTGAATTGGATAGGGAGAATGGACCGACACAAAGGGCTATTTATCCGTTTGAACCCCTTTTCGGTAAGTGGCTATCGTTCGGACTCAGCAATTAGTGAAGCGATATGTTCATTGAATATTTATCTTCTAGCTCACCATAGCAACAAGTAAGGCGGTGGAATGGCAGGCCAATTTGATGGCCAATAATACGGTTTATCCATACTCTCTACCTCTCTAAACTTTTGTATACCTACATAATCTTCATCGATAAGTTTGTTGGAGCTTTTAAACTGGTTTTAAAGTAGCTTAACATGAGTATTTTTATGAGCTTTATAACAACAGATAAACGATAAAATATGAAAAGAAAACTAGTATAATAATACTTCTCATGTTCTTGTGTATCACAATGTTCTCTGTAAAAGCCCAAGTGTTGTGTTTCTAATAGAGTCTTTATTTACCACTTATCCAACGTATGTTATTGTCTAAATACGAGTCTCTAAAAACATAATTGAAGAGCAACCTAAATGGTAGATTGTTCTCAGTAATACAGGAATATTTCCCAAAATAAGACACAATAAAACTGCTACAATCAATTAAGCTTGCTGTAATGGTAATGATTTGCAATGGTGGAAACATAATCTAAATAATAAAGGAGATGAAGATAATTTGGATATTCCTTCGTTGAGTGGCTCATCATCGTTCGCTTTGAAACGACAAGAGAGAAAAGGTGGTAATTGAAAAACGTAATCGATTTCAAAGAAAAAGACACGAAATCGCCAACCGCACCAACATTTTCAATTCGCAATCATCGTTTAAATGAAGATTGATAAGCTCAAAATGCAATCGATTGTTGGCTTTGCTGATAATTCGAGCCAATTTATATTCCTTTTCCTTTTCATTTACTTTTACACATTTCCACCGACGAGTGAATCATACTGAGCAGGGAAAGAATGTGTCTGAAATGTCTGAGCTATAGGACAGAAAAAACGCCTCTGAGTTCGTTATGAAGCAAGTCGAGCAAGTGGCACGGTTGCAAATTGTTGGTATGCGAATGAGATGTTGTAAATTTGAGTTCTTGATTAAAGGAAATTACAAGTCATTGGATATTCAATCGTTTCGCGTTCAAAGAAGAATTGTTAACTCGAGCCAAACGTGTACGGTTCATTTGCTCTATGAAAATCGTTTGATATTTTATTGTTCTAAGATTATTCTAGTCAATCTCGAATGTTTTGATTGACTCAAGTAAAATAATCCGAGAAAAGCTATTGCTTCTAAGTTAACTTCTTTTTACCTAACATATCATGCAAATCCTTTTGAAACGAATCCCTGAGCTGAACTCATTGCACAGATTTAGTCAGCTTACTTCATAAATTAAACATAAAACTTGAACGGATTGTAGATGAAAAATGTGAAAAGTGTTATATAAAGTCAAAAAAGCTTAACGTGTGAATCACACAACTTTCTTAAATCATTAGACGAATATTTTACCATCCTACGACTTTACATGTATTTTATAAACTGGTAAATTTGAACGAAAAAGTGACAGCTCCATGAAGTTGTGCAAAGGACAATTCCGTGAAAAACTTGTGTATCAGAAAACCAAGTTTTAAATCAGGAAACTGTTCACTTCCATGTCAGTTAACGTGTTTTTGGTCGGTATCATCGAATGAGCAGTAGGACGAGAACTGGTCGTCAGACGTTGGACGACGGTAGACATTCCGACCGCTTCATCATAAGTGCGTCCCACGAAGAAGAACATTTTCAACACCGGATGCATGCAGTTTTCATAAAATTGCTTCGTCACAGCAGTTTCGGTAGCAGGCGTAGCAGTTTCTGTTGTAAGGTTTAGCCGAAAGAGCTCGAAAAATGTGGTACGAGAATGTCAGGAAGTGACCAAATCGGCTTTCTGAGTTGAACACGTGCCATGCAGGATGCACCGTCTCAACGTCACTGACGAAGCGAAAAGCCTCGGTTGTAGACGCTTGAAATGATAGGGTACGCTGTGGATAATAAATCCTTCGCCATCAAACGATGCTCTAATAAGTGGCGTTATCATATTAAATAAGCTACCACACTGTGCACCAGTATGATCATACTGTACGGTAAAAATGCACCAACGAGCCTATGACCTTGCTGAATGTGTTGCTGGTGGATTCCCAGACGAATTGAGACCTCATTTTTTACTTCTACAAGAGTTCGCCTACAGGATTAGAGGACAGTGAGGCCGAGTGTTTATCGTGTAAGCATGATTCCATAGCGATAAATTAGTTACATAGATCAGAAAAATGGTGTCGTCTGGCATTCTGTAATGCATTTCTGACCAAAACTGGTTCTGTGCATCTTTTGAAGTTTCTGCTCAAGGAAACACCAACATTTCTTACTGACCACTGTTCATTAATCTTTGGTGCAATCACCGATGACAAATTCAAACCGAATGTTTTCTCATTTCCTCCAAAATTCTGATAAGAACTGAGATAAAGGAGAGCAGGTGAATAAATTATTTGATTGCAATACACAAAGGATTGCTTCCATCATCAAACGCTTTCGCCCCAGATTGAGCTCACTTTTCTCACGGATTTTTGTGGGATATCGAGAGAGATCAAAAGGCCAGACAACGTATCACCTGGGCTGGGTCAGACGAAGTCCAGCTGCGTAGTCGTTTCTCTCAGCCGTTGAACCTTGGCCTCAAGGATTTCCCCACGGACGGTGTGCTGATTCCAGTGTTGCTGCTACTTCCATTGAGCCTCTTAGAGTAGCCAATAGGGCTTCCTACCACTTGCACAGCGGAGCCTACTAAACGATCTGGCCACGACCGTGAGGTTAAAGATTGAGGTGCTCCGGCTTACACTGGCCACACGGTGAACCATTGCCGTTTGTTGTCGTTCTCCCTTTTGGTGTATTTCTCGAGGAAAATTGTATTTGAAGCTGTCTAAATTTGTTCAACGTCTTGGTTGAGTAATTGGATTGCGTGGCGTGAGGGAAAATAGTAGTCTTGCGTTGCTTTGGCGATATTTCTTGCTCTTGAAATCACGCGTTGTGGCGTGCCAGGTTTGTTTTGTTTCGCCCGCATTGCATGGGGACGGTAGGGATTATATTTACCGTACAATATCCCGTTGGCGATTATTCTTCATTTTGCGCCGCACAATGTTCTCAATTGCGTGTTGGCGCTTCAGGAAGCACTTATTGTGAGTGATGTGTGTTCTGTTCCACCCACTGTTCAACGA
>KZ062359.1:39240-70578 GCA_002091835.1 Anopheles maculatus
TCATTTGCTCTATGAAAATCGTTTGATATTTTATTGTTCTAAGATTATTCTAGTCAATCTTGAATGTTTTGATTGACTCAAGTAGAATAATCCAAGAAAAGCTATTGCTTTTAAGTTAACTTCTTTTTATCTAAGATATCATGCAAATCCTTTTGAAACGAGTCCCTGAACTGAACTCATTGCACAGATTTAGTCAGCTTACTTCATAAATTAAACATAAAACTTGAACGGATTGTAGATGAAAAATGGGAAAAGTGTTATGTAAAGTCAAAAAATCCTAACATGTGTATCATTCAACTTGTTTAAATTATTTAACGAATATTTTACCATCCTACGACTTACATGTATTTTATAAACTGGTAAATTTGAACGAAAAAGTGACAGCTCCATGATGTTGTGCAAAGGACAATTCCGTGAAAAACTTGTGTATCAGAAAACCAAGTTTTAAATCAGGAAACTGTTCACTTCCATGTCAGTTAACGTGTTTTCGGTCGGTATCATCGGTTATCATCGGCAGTCGGACGAGAACTGGTCGTCAGACGTTGGACGACGGTAGACCCTCCGACCGCTTCATCATAAGTGCGTCCCACGAAGAAGAAAATTTCCAACACCGGATGCATGCAGTTTTCATAAAATTGCTTCGTCACAGCAGTTTCGGTAGCAGGCGTAGCAGTTTCTGTAGTAAGGTTTAGCCGAAAAAGCTCGAAAAATGTGGTACGAGAATGTCAGGAAGTGACCAAATCGGCTTTCTGAGTTGAACACGTGCCATGCAGGATGCACCGTCTCAACGTCACTGACGAAGCGAAAAGCCTCGGTTGTAGACGCTTGAAATGATAGGGTACGCTGTGGATAATAAATCCTTCGCCATCAAACGATGGTCTAATAAGTGGCGTTATCATATTAAATAAGCTACCACACTGTGCACCAGTAGGATCACACTGTAAAGCAAAAATGCACCAACGAGCCTATGACCTTGCTGAATAGCAAGGTCATAGCCTCGGTTGTAGACGCTTGAAATGATAGGGTACGCTGTGGATAATAAATCCTTCGCCATCAAACGATGGTCTAATAAGTGGCGTTATCATATTAAATAAGCTACCACACTGTGCACCAGTAGGATCACACTGTAAAGCAAAAATGCACCAACGAGCCTATGACCTTGCTGAATGTGTTTCTGGTGGATTCCCAGACGAATTGAGACCTCATTTTTTACTTCTACAAGAGTTCGCCTACAGGATTAAAGGACAGAGAGGTCGAGTGTTTATCGTGTAAGCATGATTCCATAGCGATAAATTAGTTACATAGATCAGAAAAATGGTGTCGTCTGGCATTCTGTAATGCATTTCTGATCAAAACTGATTCTGTGCATCTTTTGAAGTTTCTGCTCAAGGAAACACCAACATTTCTTACTGACCACTGTTCATTAATCTTTGGTGCAATCACCAATGACAAATTCATACCGAATGTCTTCTCATTTCCTCCAAAACTCTGATACGAAGTGAGATAAAGGAGAGCAGGTGAATAAATTATTTGATTGCAATACACAAAGGATTGCTTCCATCATCAAACGCTTTCGCCCCAGATTGAGCTCACTTTTCTCACGGATTTTTGTGGGATATCGAGAGAGATCAAAAGGCCAGACAACGTATCACCTGGACTGGGTCAGACGAAGTCCAGCTGCGTTGCCGTTTCTCTCAGCCGTCGAACCTTGGCCTCAAGGATTTCCCCACGGACGGTGTGCTGATTCCAGTGTTGCTGCTACTTCCATTGAGCCTCTTAGAGCTGCCAATAGGGCTTCCTACCACTTGCATGGCGGGGCCTACTAAACGATCTGGCCACGACCGTGAGGTTAAAGATTGAGGTGCTCAGGCTTACACTGGCCACACGGTGAACCGTTGCCGTTTGTTGTCGTTCTCCCTTTTGGTGTATTTCTCGAGGAAAATTGTATTTGAAGCTGTCTAAATTTGTTCAACGTCTTGGTTGAGTAATTGGATTGCGTGGCGTGAGGGAAAATAGTAGTCTTGCGTTGCTTTGGCGATATTTCTTGCTCTTGAAATCACGCGTTGTGGCGTGCCAGGTTTGTTTTGTTTCGCCCGCATTGCATGGGGACGGTAGGGATTACATTTACCGTACAATATCCCGTTGGCGATTATTCTTCATTTTGAGCCGCACAATGTTCTCAATTGCGTGTTGGCGCTTCAGGAAGCACTTATTGTGAGTGATGTGTGTTCTGTTCCACCCACTGTTCAACGAGATCCGAAGTGAAAAGAAACGTCCGATTACTAACTCTGGAAAACACGCATGCCTCAGTAATGGCATGGAAATCTGCATGAAGTTGTTTAAAGTTTTCGAATGGAAGGCTTAGGTGGAACAATTTATTATCCGTCCAAGAGTGTGTACGTCCGAGGCAAATGATTTCGATTGCAAGCAAAGGCTATTTTATCAATTATTTCGCTTATATCCGGTCTTTTGATGAGCGCATGGTCGTGGTACAGGCATATGCTATTTGAGTAGGACCACAGGTTTCACCTTCATTTTTCGGGTCAAATGAAACAAAATACAGAATGCGTTCTTACTCACATTTAAGCACTGTATGCTTCAGTAACTTTCTTCGAGTAGGGCTTCGCTGAGCTCCATGCCTAGGTGCAATCACAGCCGTGACAGAAACGGTGGGTAATTCTATTAGCACACTTTAACCTCGTTCAAGTTCGTGCGTTTGCTATACGAACCAGCAAAGCGATATAGGCTACGTAAGAACATACGCTTGGCTAGCTCATTACGCTTAAAGCGTCTTAATGTTCTTAGGTAAAGCACACGGTTGCCGCCTATTTCATACGCTTAAGATATGTCTGATTACAATAAAACTACCACGACTTAGTGTAAATCAGTTTTGGAGGAAAGAAGCATTTAAGTACTTACACCATAAAGCGCACAGTGCACTGAAGACAATGGCTTAACTCCGTGGCAATGTAATTTATTCAATAACTCCTCCGGCAATGCAGGTATCGTAATAAACGGGCGACATCTAAAGGAAATATTATTGGACAGGGAATTGAAGAAAGAACAGGCATCGCCCATCGCCCATCGTCCAACGCCCAACGTACGACTGAAATTGGCACACAGACACAAACCGATGCGATGCTCTCTTGCTACACACAATAAAATGCATTTTCCCTGCGAGCGGAATACGGACCGGAAAATGCGTTCGTTACGCGACGGAAATCGCACACATCGCTGCTAGCCTTCGTCTGAATAAATTGCATCGTAACGTATTCAGGCGTTGTGCTGCTCGGAAACACGCAGATACTCGGCATTCTGGCACATGTTTTGTCTTACCACACGCGGCCGTGTGACGGGATGTGCCGGGGTGCACTTCAAATGGACAGCGAGCATTGAGGCTGAAGCCGAACGACTGGCGCCTCCGGCAACACTAAGCAGGTGGTACAGTCAGTAGCGCTAATGCATTGGTCCACCTGTGAGTCGGCTTGATTTTCCTTCACACCACGAACGGGGTGGTCGTTCAAGATGCGTTCTTCCGCTTCTGGGCGCTTCAGGATTACAAATTCAAAATGGCACTTATATTGCCTCAGTTCACCACATGGAAATGTGCCTGCACGGGATACGACCGGATTCGTTTCTGTTGGTGGTCCATTGGTAAATGTAAACCGTTTTAATAGCCTAGCTGTTGGTAGGTGTTCTATAAACCAATGTGTTAGGTGAACTTGTCAATGCTCTCGAAGGGGAGCAACAGTCTTTACTCTGCAGAAAGGCGTTGCTATGGAGAGTAAATAATTACATATTTTAAAACGACCATTTAGTGATAAAATTGTCATGAAAATGGGGAGTTACAAGAATAAGAATAGGATTGATATGTGTTGTTACTTTTTAGTAGAAATAGAAAAACGAACAACAAACAAGTTCCTCGCAGCTTCCATCATCAACCACAGTTATAAACATGATGATTTGTGGCGCGTTTTGCACTTCATCGAATCGATTTGTTAACAAAAAATATAAATATGATCTGCCCGAGGGGAATGGATCGAATATGTCTGTCACCATTTCCTTACAAAAATAGGAGTAAATAAAATCAACAAGAAGTCAAGCGCAAAAGCCGAAAGCTACACCCATCCACAGCGCCACAAAGTATCCTCGCTTTAAAATAAATGTGATTTAAAAACTTTTCGCGTTAGGAATGACACTTTTTTCCTTCACGTTCGCCTCGTTAAATCCGTCCAAGTTTCGGTCGGTTCCTTGGGAAGTTGCAAAAATCAAAACTGTCATCTTCTGTCCTGTTTCGTTGTGTGAGTGTATATGCTTTACATCTGCTGCGCGTCGACCACATTTTCAATGGCTTTGGGCTGTTTTATTGAATTGTATCACGAAACTTTAGCTAAAAGTATCCTTCATTGTTCTGGTTGGGCTGCATTCATAAGATAGGATAACGTATCAAAAGTCGAGGACCAGCATTAAACGTGAATTTCGATTTCGTACTAAATTGTCGAAGTGTATTGTAAAGTTTTTGCTTCTGGTTGAGTTGAACATTGATTTTTAATGTTTTCTGATCAGAAAAATTGAATAAAATTACTGTGCAGATGTTTATAAATAAAATGATTTATTTTTATGATAATGCTTTAAGATTCAGGACCGGGGTTCGAATCCTCTCGGACCGCCTCTCCGTACGCAGGACTGACTATCCAGCTACGGGTAAATACTGAGTCACGGAGAGCTAGCAATAGCAGGCCAAGACCTCACGAGGTTGTAGTGCCAAGGAAGAAGAAGAGACTTTAAGATATTTGTTTTACATTCTCTAGTTTTTTTTAACAAACTTATGTAATTTAAAACATCTCTGAACCAACCGAACCTGACTCATCCACATCAAAATTTGAGGCTACTTTTGTTTACAGAATCCATTCCGACGTAAATTTGTAAATTTCTGGAAAATCCCATTCGTGCAAAAATATTTCGCAAAATAAAATATTTACCTATCGACCGTCACAGCGTACGGATTGTTCCTTTACGAGCGAACATATATTATAATTAGCATGATTGAATGAGGGCACACCACCACAGCAACACTGTTGGGGCATACGTTTCATTTGACCATTTGCCAAACTGTTACAGAGCGGACACTAAATTTTGCTGCCTACTATCGGCTCACCTGTGGAGTAAATTTATTTGCTTACGATGCCCATAACAAGGGGCGATTGGGCTTCGAATTCCATTAGCTACATTTTTGCAACGGTGAAGAAATAATGGTGTGCTTTGGCATATAAAAGGGTCATTGAGTGTGTTTCTTCGGGACGGCAACAAAAAGTCAGCACGGGATAGAATTGTATTGTCAAGTATAGTAAATCAAACATGAATGATTGTGTGATGGTCGGTGTGTGTTTTATGATATGTTGACGAATGTCTAATAAGCTTTGTTACGTCACTGAATTAGAAGAGCTGCAGGTTAATCGGTTGTGTATACTTTATTACAAATATTTTTTTCTGTATTATAATAAATGATTCACAATATGTATCAATTGTACTTTTTAACTGTGGGCCATCACATTTTGCTGTTACATTAACATCTGGTTTATGTTGTTGGTGTAGTAATAGTTCGCTGTGTTGAGCATATTTAGTTGAGTGTTATGGCTCTATCTTTCACACGGTAATAATAAAATAAGTGATTTCAAATAAAGTTTTCGTTTTGACTGTTTCCAATTAGTAAAACTAACACTTTGTTTATAGAAGTTACAGAATTCGATTTGTTTAAAAAATAAATAAATAAATGTATTCACTAGCGAACGCCAAAAGTCCCCTTAGGAAAACGAGTTTTATTTCATTAGCCAGTTAGCAGATGAAAAGTAATTCCCACAGAAAGCGTCAGTTCGCATATATCAATCGTACATGGTTTAATTCCCCCGAAAGCCAACTTTGCCACCCCAAACCGTCTGACGTGTGGCAGAAATAATCTAGGATGAGTGATTTATTTTCCCCTAGAGGAAAATCCTATTATTTCGCTCATGAGCGAACGCAACAAAACAACGGGCCTGGGAAGGTGGATTATTCAACCAGCTCACGAAACAATTACAAACATCATTAGGTTCGAAGCGTGATGATTTTGAAGATTGCTAATGCGTGACGGCCCTGCACCAAAATCAAGATTCGTGCAGTTCGGGCATGGTTTGACCGTGTGGAGCGCTATCTTGTTTGTCGATCGAAAGGACAGAACCGTAAAGGAACCGTTATGCGTTACGCTGGAACTATCGATTGGTAGAAATGGACGATTCGATCAATGCTGGATTGAATTATCAAACTGTCAGTCTTGATTTTCATCCGTTTGGGAAAGTATTTTTGTATATCTATATACTTTTTTGCTTCGCTTAACTTTTCCAGCTACAGCTCAAAACATGGGAAGCTTGCCAATAAATAGAGTGAGGTATTTCATCGTTGATTGAGCATCGATTGTAACGGCAATACAAATAGATCGGTAGGGGGATATTTATTGTTTATCTTTTCTGATAGGAGCATCGAGTACTTTAATATTTACCAGCCGAATAATGTAAGGAATAATCAGTTATAAAACACATAGATACATGGAGTACAAAGGTAATCAATGCTTGGCAATGGAAGATAACCTGTGTTACGAAAGAATTCCATAATTAAATTTTTAATACATTGGCTTTTCACATTGATCTGTATTCTGGTTGTTTAATTCATATAGTAAATTCCAGTCCGGTGGTAGATGTGACAGCGGCGCCGGTCTTCACACGGCAGGACCGGGGTTCAAGTCTCATTTGGGCCGTTCCCCCATAGTGAGGACTGACTATCCAACTATGCGGTAACAATAAGTCTAGTAAGCCAGAAATGGCAGGCATGACCTAAGAGGTCGTTAGGCCAAGAAAGAAGAAGAAAGTCCAGTCTACGACTGTTTGTAAGGTCTTCAGAAATCCATGATTCGAGGATATTGCTCAATGACCATGTGCATTTTGATGCTGAATTTTATTAGCAAAGTACACTAAGGTTCTGGTAATAGTAATGCTGAATGAAAATAAGCTTTAAACTAGCTGAGCTGTTTGGCTATGATAATCGCGTCAAATATTGTAAATCCGAAACTTAGACGTTATTCAGAAGACTAAATTTATGGTAAGCGGTTATGGTGATCACAGCCTGAATAAAATGGACGTAGTTGTGAAGAGAGTAGTTAACATCGACGATCATATATTAGAAATTCATATAAGCTGGATAAAAGTAAACAGAAGTAGATTTCAATGTTGCTAAAAACCACTTCATACCACTAAAAACCGTTCCATATATTTTATCCATTTCAAGCAAAAGTAACACTAAATACTTTTAATACTTTTAAAACTACAAAGCCCGGTACGAACAGCTTCAAACACAAGCAGAAACCTGCTTGAAGTGTCGGCCAAACCGTCTTGCAAGTAGTGTCTTCCTTCTGCCGGAATAAGTGTCCGTGCACAAACATGTCACAGGGAAAAGTTTTCCAAATTCTGCAACGATGCTGCCACGAGCAGCAAGCAATAGACAAGTTGCTACAAGTCACACATCATTACAAATTAAAACAGTCACGCACTTGTGCCTTTTCATTCGTCTCCATAAACAGAGTCGGCAGCCGAGGCATTACACGCGGTACGGCCGACCCCTGCCGCCAAGCACCGGAAAGATTTGTCTCGCATGACAGTGTAGATGAGCAACCGGAACTCTATGGTGCCTTCCGAATCAGTCTTACACACCAGGGACCGCACCAGCGCTTCGGTTTTTCTCCGAGATGCCGAGAAAGTAGGAGCGAAGCTTATTTTTGCCTGTTCCATTCGGTGGTATGCGGATGCGAACCGAGGCACCGTAGTGCCGTGCTGGGAAAATTTAATGCTTGAAATATAACCTCACCGTCGGTCGTGTGTGCGTCGGTGTGCGCTCCCGGACGGTAAGCGGTAGGGGGGAACTGCTGAACAGTCTGTAAGTAGTGAAGCACAATTACTCTCTACGATGCTGCGATCAACTGGACGGGGGACCGGCTGCTAGCAAAAACTAATGTTTTTGCCGTTCGCCAAGTTTTGCGTTTCATGCGACGATACGTATGATTTCCGCTGCTGGAAATTGAAAAATTTCCGCTCCACTTCACTCGTTTTAACTCGTTGCCGACGCAAGAGGTCCTAGAGTGTGCGGGTGTACTCTTAAAAATTTGCTTCATTTTTCTTCTGCTCGCTTGCGGATGGGTTAGTATAGGAGAAGTATGTTTGTATTTTTTTTTTGTACGTCCGTGTGTCACAGTGTATAAACGAAAGAGCATCGTGCAAGTAGCCTTGTCAGATAGAAGAGAGGAAAACAAAAAAAAAATCCAACGAAACAATCACGGGTGACGTTTAACGATGACAATTTTTGCGTTTGAGTCGCTCATTGAAGGAAAAAAGGCCCCAGTACGCGACCAGACATGACAAAATCATTCTGCTGCACGACCATGCTCGGTCACATGTGGTGGCACCTGTGCTCACTTACCTGCATACACTAAAATGGCATGTTTTATTATTATTATTATTTATTAAGAATTTGTCTGCCTCGTGGCTACACAAATGTTGCTTAATGAATACTTAAATTATCGTAAATACTAACCTTGCCTCACCTAACAACTAAACCTAACTAGATAGAAAAACGAGCACGGAAGGAAGTTAAGGATGAGTTAAAATCAAAATCTTGAGCCGAGCGGTTGAAGCTGCAAATAACACGAATCAATGGATATTTGCGACCAACTGCCGAGCGCCTTATAGGGACAATCAAAGGAGGGCGAGGGCGCAAGTATCGAGAGGGTACATAAAAATCGATGGAGGATAGGATAGGACCTCGCTGGCGCATCTAGGTGGTCTAGAAGAAGGGAAGCGATGAAAGAGGATTGAGCAAGGAAGCGATGGCCTTGCAAAGTGCGCAGACCAAGCAATCGACATCTGGACTCGTAAGAGGGGAGAACAGAGGCCGAGTCACCTAACAGTTTGCGGGTGGCAAACCTGGTGAAAGACCTCGCTCGATTCAATCAATGTGGACCTTAGCCGAAGGGGTCCAGACCACTGAGCAATACTCCAGCAATGACCTGACCAACGAGCAAAACAGGGCCTTCAGACGTCGCGGGTCCGTGAAATCATGAGCTACACGCTTTAAAAGCCCAAGTGTTTTCCAAGAACTACCTACTACAGCATCGATATGGTGCACAGTTTTACCTCATCCGCCCAGATATAGCGCCCTCCGACATATACCTGTTCCGGTCAATGGTGCATGCCTTGACCATACAGGATTTCTTTTTATGAAGGAATCTCCAATCTACCCAAAAGATGGGAAAAGGTTGTACCAAGTGACGGAAATTACATTTCTGAATAAAACCATTCGGGCCTATGAGACTTGGAACTCCGTAAAAAAATGGCCAAAACTTATTTATAGACCTGATAATTGTTCCAGTGGTCGGGTGTGATTTCTAGAACAATAATTTCCACAAAAGAGTGTAATACCATAGCGTTGTGTTACAAAACTAACCTTTGTAACTTCCCGTTTTTTTCCTGTTAGAAGATTACTAGCAAGTTCTTGATATTGATTTGAAAAGTTCGGTAATGCATCAAACCACAAGTTTGGCTGTAACCCGATTTTGGTAACCAATTATTGTCATATGTGACACACGCAACAAATTCCATTTAGTAGTGGTTGAACGATGGCTTCCGAAGCTACTGTTGTTCTAACCATGCTGTCCGTTGTGTTCCAAACAATCGATTGCATTAGCTGTCCTAATCGAACAAGCAGCAGCTTACTAAAGGATGGAGTAGAACTTCAAAATGGAACGCTCAAGTTCTTCAACATGGTTACAGTTACTGATTTGAATATTCCGGAGTTTAAAAACTCACTAGGCCGGTGCCTACAGGTACACATACAAACCGATCGGAAGCATATGCACATCAGCATCACCTGTTTAAATGATCGTATAGTTCAAACGTATTCCCGAAACATTTATACCTCGACAAGTTACATTAGTCATGAATTCTCAAATGACGCGAACGGGAAACGATCGTTCGAACTGTACGTATGTGTTTCCAAGTCTTTCAGACAAGGGTGGATAGTGGTGAATCAGGAACCGAAGTTTGTGGATGCATTCACCATATCGGCGACGCGATTAACTTTCTACAAAAAATGTGCGTGTAATTTTCGGATTGACTATAAAATTCTTTACTTCGACCCGCCTGGCAGGATGAGCAATCGTACGAAGGCTGAACCGTACGATTGGAAAACGAAACCACATTTAGTTGCAACGGGGGTAGCTGTATTTGCATGGGTCCGTGAAATCATGAGCTACACGCTTTAAAAGCCCAAGTGTTTTCCAAGAACTACCTACTACAGCATCGATATGGTGCACAGTTTTACCTCATCCGCCCAGATATAGCGCCCTCCGACATATACCTGTTCCAGTCGATGGTGCATGCCTTGACCATACAGGATTTCTTTTTTATGAAGGAATCTCCAATCTACCAAAAAGATGGGAAAAGGTTGTACCAAGTGACGGAAATTACATTTCTGAATAAAACCATTCGGGCCTATGAGGCTTGGAACTCCGTAAAAAAATGGCCAAAACTTATTTATAGACCTGATAATTGTTCCAGTGGTCGGGTGTGATTTATAGAACAATAATTTCCACAAAAGAGTGTAATACCATAGCGTTGTGTTACAAAACTAACCTTTGTAACTTCCCGTTTTTTTCCTGTTAGAAGATTACTAGCAAGTTCTTGATATTGATTTGAAAAGTTCGGTAATGCATCAAACCACAAGTTTGGCTGTAACCCGATTTTGGTAACCAATTATTGTCATATGTGACACACGCAACAAATTCCATTTAGTAGTGGTTGAACGATGGCTTCCGAAGCTACTGTTGTTCTAACCATGCTGTCCGTTGTGTTCCAAACAATCGATTGCATTAGCTGTCCTAATCGAACAAGCAGCAGCTTACTAAAGGATGGAGTAGAACTTCAAAATGGAACGCTCAAGTTCTTCAACATGGTTACAGTTACTGATTTGAATATTCCGGAGTTTAAAAACTCACTAGGCCGGTGCCTACAGGTACACATACAAACCGATCGGAAGCATATGCACATCAGCATCACCTGTTTAAATGATCGTATAGTTCAAACGTATTCCCGAAACATTTATACCTCGACAAGTTACATTAGTCATGAATTCTCAAATGACGCGAACGGGAAACGATCGTTCGAACTGTACGTATGTGTTTCCAAGTCTTTCAGACAAGGGTGGATAGTGGTGAATCAGGAACCGAAGTTTGTGGATGCATTCACCATATCGGCGACGCGATTAACTTTCTACAAAAAATGTGCGTGTAATTTTCGGATTGACTATAAAATTCTTTACTTCGACCCGCCTGGCAGGATGAGCAATCGTACGAAGGCTGAACCGTACGATTGGAAAACGAAACCACATTTAGTTGCAACGGGGGTAGCTGTATTTGCATTCGTTATCTTAGTACTGTGTGTTGTTTGTTCTTACTTTTAAACGTTATCTTGTAACACAAAGAATAAGTAAAGAAATGTTAAAAAATATAAAATTTTAATGACACATCCGATTGAGTTTAAAGTTATTGTTGAGAAAGATGTATCTCAGATGAAGGTTAGTATTAGCAGCTACGTAATGAGGACTTGAAGTGGTGATTATTTTAGTGTTTTTTTCTTGAAAGGGATGGATTGTGTAACTTAATACCACCGCTCTTGAACTGTAACGAGCTCTCTTATCCATCTGAGCGAGTGAAATAGTATGGGAACAAGCCCGTTGCTATCGCCACACTGTCGACGATTGGAAAAAGCACTCGGATGGCTCGGTATGTGCTACTTTCTACTGGAAAACAGTATTATCCGTCTGGCTGGCAACTGGTAGGAACGGTCCGGATTGGATGTGCATTCGATGAGCATGACCAGTTTTTCCAATTAAATCACCACCGTGGTATCTTTCCTAATGAGAGGTAAACGAGAAGGCCTACAGTCCAGCATTCGGATGTAGCCGTGATTCTAGTGTAATGTAATTCTTTAAACTTTCATTTATTTCGTTTGTATTTAAAGCATTGGAAAAACTAAAACAAATGATCGGGCGAGTATTCTCAACTTACTTAAACTGTTGTTTTGTAAAAAACCCGGAAATTGTAGCTCAAGAAATTCTCTACAACAGGAAGTTTGTTGTACATTATCAAAGAACAGTGTTAGAAAATTTGTGCAAACAACGTGACAAACTGAAATGTTATTGGAAGTTATGTTTTATTTTCACAGAACTGTTTGACACGGTGAAAAATTACCTAACAAACCATTTTATTATGCACACGTGACACTTTAGTATGGCTTTTCGTGACTTCATCGTCCCAGGGTAGCTGTTGGGTAAGTTTTATGCACAACGGCTCGTGATCCGGTGCAAGATGAGGGAATAGAATGTTGATGCATTTCTCCGCGTTCACGGAAAAAGTTAGTTAGTTAGCGTGCGGGAAAACTTTTTGCCCGCCCAGGCCGTGGTTCCACTCGCGAGAGAAATTATGTTGATTAAACAGCAGAAAGTGTGTGTGTGTGCGTAGGTGGCAGAGGGTGTGTTTCCTTCTTTTTAACAAATTATCAGTCTTTCCTGAACCGATTCATTAAACGAGCCACACCGTGGTCTGATGAAGCGTGACATGGCGATTAAAGTTTTTACTCTATCATAAGTACCCGTGGTAGCGGTTTTGATGGTGCCCGACAAATGGCGATCGTCATTTGCATCATCACGGAATGGGGTTTCGGCTGTACGGACTGCTGCTGACTCAACACGCCTGAAATAATACACCCCGTGCAGAGGGACAGGTCTGTCCGGGGAGAGGCTGGGTGCGTTAAAGGACCTCTGTGACAGAGATTCAGCTGGCGGAAAATTGCAAAGTTTTGATGGAAAATGCTCGAGCGTACGCTCTCGGCTCGCGAAGAAAAGTTATTACACAAAACGGAATTTTTAATGACAAAATGTTAATGCGAAACTAAAATTTCTTCCTTCTACTGCTATCGCTGCTCGTTTTGTTTCCCGATTGTGTGCCGTACCAATGTGCCATTTTCTGCACTTCCATCACCGCAAGGGCGACGGTAGCTGATTTACCACGGACGGACGGTCGCTTTCTATCTAGGTGGTGCTGCACTTTGAAAAACTTTTTCCGGGCACACTTTTGCCAAGATTGAGTGAAGGAGGCTTGCGAAACTGTTTGAACGATGAAATGGAGTGCGTTTTCGGAGCGTAGACAAACTTGCCAATGCGATGCGTTGTCTTTCCATTCAATATTCCGCGCGGATGGTTGGATCTTGAGGGTAGCGAGGGTGCAAAAAAACAAAAATCTCGTCACCAGGCATAAAACTTAAGATCGACAGAGTTAGGATGCAGCGTACACAATTTCGCAGCAGAAAGTTAGTTGGGGTGTGGGGAAAAATCAACTTTTGGCAATTTTCAGTTGAGGAAAAGTTTATCAAATTAAGCATCTATAGGCATCCAATTACTTAACCGAAACTATTTGAACGACAGCTGAACGAGGTGGATGCGCAGGGCAGAAATAGTGGCGTAGTTATCACTTCGATAAAAGAAAATAAAACTATTGTCATATCAACTAAGTTTCATAAAATACAGCAAAGCATAACACGCTTGGAAAAATAATATGATCTGTTCAATTATTTGTGACATTTTAGTGTAATGCAATTATGCAAAACTGAAAATAAATGCATAAATAAAATAGCAAATAACTACTGAATCAAGAGGTTATACATGAGTTTTCAATATTTTTTGAATTCGATACAGGGTTAAACTTTTTAGTTTGACAGAATTCTTTGTTAGCGTCGTATATATTGAAATGAAAGTAATACATTTTGGGTTTAGAACATGTAATTTCAGTAGCCCGCTGATGATAGCTTTCACAATTGGTACTCTCGATTAAAAATTAGTTGCATGTATTAAGCATATAAACCGCAAACAAAAAATCGAGTAAAGTGCGTTAATAAAAGTTAGCAGCTCCTCTAAACTTAATCGATAAACTCTATCGACATTCATGGATGGAGGCGCCTAGTATTTGACGCAAGCAACATAGATTTCTTTGTGAAAATGAATTATTTAAAGAAACATACATTCGAGATTGGAAGTAAGTAAATGCATTAAAAAAAAGGTGTCGACGAACTAAAGAATGAAGAAGTTGTCTGTACGACGGTCCAGTAACGAATGTGCTTCTCTCTACCTGACAGTTGCGCAGCACACTGTCGTGTTCTATGGACATAATGTCATATTCTAACTCGCACAGTGGTAGCCATGGGGTTAATAAATTGCGGTTATTACAAGTGGTTGTGCGGAATAATTCATATAAGTTTAATTCATATTGATATTTTAAAATGAATAATAATGGAGGCGCCTAGTACTTTAAGCAAGCAGCTTAAATTACTTAGTTAAAATGCGTTAATTAAAGAAACATACATTCAAGATTGGAAGTAAGTAAATGCTTTAAAACAAATGTTGTAGCAGTTGTGCGGAATATTTCACATAAGTTGAATTCAGATTAATATTTCGAATTGAATAATAATGAGTGGAGGCGCCTAGTATTTGACGCAAGCAGCTTAAATTAGTTAGTGAAAATGTGTTTATTAAAGAAACATACATCCATGATTGGAAGTAAGTAATTGCATTATAAAATGTTTGTATAAGTTTGGCAGAATATTCCATGTAAGTTGAATTCATATTAATATATCGAAATGAATACTAATGGGTGGAGGCGTCAAGTACTTAACGCAAGTAAGTTTAAGTACATATTTAAAAATTTAATTAGATGCGTAAAATTCGTGCCGAATGAAACAACAAAACGTTTTCATAATCTCAGTTTTATTCGAATAATTGCTAACTATTATTTATAAAGGAATTTTTTAAAATGTACGATAGTCGATATATTTCCCTAAGACTTGTCTGCATAAGCCTATGAAACAGCTATCAGCCATTTTTGTAGTATTTATATAAAATTGAGCAAAGCAAATACCGCTCGTATGAAGAGTTTTGGCGTGCAGAGGCGACGATAATTTTATGGTTAATGTTGCCGTATGTTTGTTTTTCTTTTTCATTTGGTACAGCCCGGCCATATCGCTTATATGTTACAGTTTTAATAACATCACATGTTTGGAAAGTGTGTTTTGTGTAGGCTTGTTGGTTTTGTTTAGCATGTTTCTAAGCAAAAGAGAAATGATTATAACACCAACAAAAACCATACCAGATATCTGAGCAAAAATGATGTGGTTAAAGGTTGCAATTACTACCAAAAGCATGTTATTAAGCCTGTTCAGTTATATACACTTTAATGAGACTGTATGCAAACTGCGTCATACCTTTGGTATGAAATAGTTGTTCAGGGGGTGTTTTGTTTTTTATTTTTTTTTTACGTTCCAAAATAATGTTTCAGTGAAGTGTGCGGATTATACATTTTAGGGTCGAATAACCTTTGATCGTCCCTTTGCATGCTGTGCCTTGATGCAATAATTTGAGACAAAACAAAAAACAAAACACGAAAAGATGTTCTTGGACAAGAAAATATCGTTACACCGGAGCACGGCTGGGTGCAGCAAGCTGCGTTTTGTTGTCAGAAAATTTAATTAAAAATTGTGTTCTATTTTCATTTCATTGTGCATACGAAAATTCGTTCTTATAGAGTGCTTACACAGCAACGAACTAGCATAAAATTAACATGGCTCGTTGGTAACCTCTATCGTTTCAGGCTTTTCGGTTCCCAGTTTTTTTTTCAAACGAACTAGAAATTTTTATCAGCATCCTTTGCAAACCAGGTTCGTGTGACCTGTGTATGTGTGTGAGCCGAAACAAAGACCATTCCAGACACACACGGTGTGGAAACATGAGCACAATAAGAAGCAAATGTGTATGTAGCCGATAAACTGCATACAGTGCCGGTGCAGTTATAGTAACAGGAGGTACTAATTAGAGAAATTAAATGAGAAGCCTCTAGAATCAACAACAACCGTAGGCTTAAAGTATGGTATACGAAGTGGAAAAGAGCGAGAGAGAGAGAAAGACAAAGAGAGAGGAAGGATGTGTAAAAGAGATCGTGAGAAAAGACAAAGTAACAAAAATATAGGTAAAATTTCTGCATTCCTACCTTTGACGAAAAGAAAAGTTCAACATAAGGTGGCACTAAAAACAACCTTTGACTCTTTGGAATCTTTCTATCTATTGTACGCGTACAACCGTGAGCAGAATATGTATAACTGGTAAAATAATTAAAAGTTTTTTAAACACATAGTTGGTGGGGAAGCATTTATTTGAATTTTTTATTACTATTTCAGTTTTTACCTTTAATTTTCTCTCGATGATTACCCAGTGTATGTATTTTATAGTTTAGAGTTGGATGAATAAGATTGTTTTAATTAAATTGTTAAAGACAAATAAATGGAATAAAATATAACATGCAAATAAACACAAATTTAACTATGAACAGTACTTACGGGTATGATTTATTGCAATAAAATATTTCGTCGCCGTAACTCCTTACCGAAACCATTTCGGGCTTTGTTTCATGGACTGTTAAGACAAGAAGTTCCGCTTCATAGCGCGTAGCATTTGGTCCCTTTCCCGGTCGTTTCATTTTTTTTGCCTTCTGTATCTCGGACCAGTTGCTTAGTTACGCATTACTTTGTTAAACGAAGCGAACGCTCAAGGGTATGATGAGTGGGTGACACGGGCATTGCTGAGCTGTGCTACGAGGAATCGAGGATAATCCGATGTTACACTTGGCTTACGTAAGATCCTTATTCAGGCTGAATGTAGCCCGTGGTGTACTTCTGAGGATTTATCTGGAGAAAAGGGATTTTCCAACATTTTTCGGAGGGTGGAGTATTCCATGATTTTGGTTTTGATTATACCGTGTGCTGCTTGAATAAATGTTAACTTCAGAATGGAAAAAAGTCGTACATTTTATTTTATTTGAAACTGAACGGTCTGGCAGCTTTGTTTGAGTTTTTGCCTGATTGATGTGTGTAAGAAATTAGGAAAAATTATTTATAAAATATGACTTCAACACCGAGTGACTCGTGTAGTTGGAAATAGGTTTTTGATGCAACTTTGCTGCAGCGTTTTGCAATTGAAAAGTGATTGTTTTGATTAATATTTTTCGTTTGATTGATATTAAAACTGTTATTAAAAAATGAACGAAACTGACTAAAGGATTGTCTGAAAAGTAATCAAGCTTAAATGTGATGCATCGAGAATTAATCAGGTTTCGAGATACATTACGAGCAAATAAATCATGCTCAGCAAAAGCAAGTGCTACGCATGCCAGAGAGGTAAAATCCTCTTGATCTTGCATGGTTTAACATTCTGCTTTCGGTTTAGTAGAACTGGAGAAAAAGTGCTCCATTTAATTAATATTCTTGTTTTGTCACATTCAACAAGAAAATTGACTTTAGTTAACTCAAAATAATGTTTTTTTAACTTTTACCGTCTAACCAACCCAAGTAATGTAATTTCCAAGCAACACATTCGTTATTCTAATACATTTAACCGTGATGTGAATGATTTAAACTGTTTATCACAGCTAAAACTGGTACGCGAACAGCGAGCAGGTTCGGAAAATCGGCAAAAGGTACATCCGATTTACCTTTGAGTTGGAAAATTGCCCGTTTAGCTGCTGCTGACCATATGACATATTCCGGTCACATCCTATCGCGGTGCACATTCCGTCAAATGCTATCGGATGTCAATGGCCGCGGTCAACCACAGATTATGCCATCAGATAAGTGGCTCTCGAGCTAAACACCTAATGATGTTTACGCTTCCATGGAGCAGCATTTGCACAGCGTAATGCCACTCCGGTGGCATTAATGGTAACCATTTCTGCTGGAAGGGCACGCATCGAATGTGAATCCTGACGGTAACCACAACAGCTCGTGTAAAGCGTGTTTGTGTTGAATGGAAGCAACGCATTTTAATGGCTGCAAGCAATGGCTGACCTTTTTTTTGTTGAGTGTTGTGCCAGTGTGCTTGCAAAAGTCGCATTAAAATGACTATTTGACGAGGTTTTGTGTACCGGGCGACTTTTAATGTGCTGGAATTGAGCATATTCAGTATATTTACATTGGGATTTGGTGTTTTCTGATGATAAGTTTGCTTGATGCTTGTGAGATTTTAAAGCTTTGGGAAGCCTGCTTAAAATTAGATGTGTGCATTGTATTTCATAATAAAACAAAATCATCTGCGTGATATTTTAAATAAACGGTAACGCAGCGTTCCGGTAGAAAAAGTGTATAAACAAACGTTTACCACGTAACGAACCCCTTGCTTTGTAGGATAATTTAGCTTCGAGCTACCATCTTAAACATGTACCTGTGTACCATTTACAAATCGCTTAAATGTACGCGCTGCACGCATGTAGGTGTCTTTGAACGTCGATGATTGTCAATAAAAGTGGTGCGCAAAAAAAAACAGGAAGGTGCCATTCCATATTATCGATTTAGCACATGATTGCGTTTTATTGACTTTCTCTCTGTTGCTATCGTTTACGTGCTCGTGTAGTTTCGCGATAGGCACGTACTGTGTTGTATATCGCATCTGGGAAGGATTGCGTGCCTTGTCATCAAGACACTTCAAAGTAACGGATCTATTCTTTGTACGTCACGTGTTTGAATCAATGGCTGATAGATGTGTATCTATGATACAAAATAGATGCGAAGATGTTTGTGACTGTGTCGTTCAGGTTGGAAGCAGTTTATTTCCGGCATTTGGTGCGAGATGTTACACTCAATCGTATGAAACTATGAACCGTGAGTATCATACTGTTGTTCAGTTAACAAATCATTCAATTATATAAGTTTTGATAACAGGATTAACGCATCTTTGAACTCTTCTCTTTAAAAAATATGAAGAAACATGCCGTTTGATTAAAAATTAAATAAATTTAGAAAACCTAAAAAGATAAGTGAGCAGATTAGCTATTAAAATGTCTAGTTGAATTTATGTATACATGATTTGTATTATATTAATTGTCCCTTTCAACTTGCTTGGAACATTTAAAACGCAAAGAGTTAGTTAAAATCTAATGATTTTGAGCTTGTATGACATTTGGGTTTATATTTCTACAGCTTTGTATGTGAACAGTTACTAAATACTTGTAACATACTAAATTTACAATCTTTAATTTATAATTTAGAACCTCGATCGTTACTACCTTTGATTCCCGATTGAAATTCTGCATTTGTTTAAATTTGATTTAACCATCTTTCAATAAATAAAGTTAATCGTATTCAAATATAGAAATTAAAACTAAAACTAAAAACTAAACTAGGGCCCAATATTATGACAATACGGCGTTAAGCCGTAATTATGGAAGAATAAAATAGGGCCCAATATTGGTTGATTCTTATGATATTCAAGTTATCGAGTCGGCTCACTCCGGTGGTTACTTACGGACTAACTTTATTCTGCTTAATACTTTAGTCTTAAGTCTAACATTGATTACAAATACACGCAATTAGGACGATACGATAACAATACATATAAACGTGTACTATGAGGTAACGTGCATATGTATAATTTTTATTTATATTGAACGGTCTGGTATTATAGGTAGGTTTATGTACTTGATGATTATTATTTAAGTCCTAGCAAACCATTACCATTTTTTATTCTATTACATTCCTGTAAATGAAATGGCAAACATAAGATCTTATTTGTCTTGGGAACTTCAGTCTGAGTTTTTTTTAATGTATAGCGAAAAAATCATTCAGTATAAATGGTAAATATTATAATTAGAACATTAGCTGAAGGAGTATATAATTATCTTCTGTTATGAAAAGGTTGAGGGTTACCATGTTTTGTCTGTTGTATATCGTTACAATTGTTTTAGTAAGCTGTAGGTTTACTTTTAATTAGTTTAATAACTTTATATCATCGATTGACTCGCAACTGAAGTACAAAATAAACATTCGGGAAAGTGCAATTCCTTTGCGGAATGTTATGTTTAGTGTCATATGCATAAATCAATCATGATTGAATTTTATTGCAATCGTATTCTGAGACGAAACATGATGTTATTAGTGTAAATAGAACCTTCCAGCAGAGAATGTTTCCCAACGTACTTGTCTTTACACTGCCATGTTAGGAAATTCCTATGAAATCATCATGGAAGAATGCTCAAAGCACATAGATTTCCCAAGATCTCTGTAATGGTGTGACGGTGTGAGAAGGAAATCGCCTGTCGGGAAATGGGTCGATCGGACAGCCGATAGAACTAGTGGTACTCATACTGTGCATTGGTTTCAACCGAAACCTGATCACTCTAGGATACGATGTGCAATTTTCTACGCTGCTTATGATTCCCAAGTTACACGGCGAAGGCATAGTTTCCCATTCGGTAGTAATAATAAATGTAAATAATCTCTCTCCCATTATCGATGGAACGTATCGGGCGGCTCGTTAAGTATTGCTTCTTCACAGCCCAGCCACTGCGCAATCGGTAGGTTTGCATTTGGAAGGAGCTCATAGTTTCTGGGGAAATATCACTTCAGGTAATTTGAGATAAAATGCTAAAGTAATGGCCAGCACCAGATGGCTGGCTGGTGAACAATTGAGATATCAATATCCAGAGAATTAGTATCAGGTTATTCGGCCGTTTCCTGAATGGTAAAAGTGGAATGGTGCAATAGTAGCGGTTACTGTATTGTTTTTTTTTTATTGCATCGCTTCCATGCTTATGTAAATAAGTTACGAGTAAATGGAAGATACGTTTAATTGAATTATTTCTTTAACATGCATTCAATTTTGAGTGAAACTTTTATTACGAGAAATTACATCGCTGTATAAAAGATAAAATCTTCATAAAATTTGATTTACCTGTAATGCGTGAACATTTAATTTAACATGCGTGAACATCTTTTAAAATTAGTATGTTAATATGTATACTTTTATTACTCTACAATTGGCGGTTGTTGGCGTGGCAGTGTCTCGATACAGAAATTGATTGCTTCCGTTAGCGACCGCAACGTCCGGTTAGCCCGGAGATTCACTGCATTGCACCATTACTACATACCTGTTAGTATGTAGAAGACCGGAAGGATCGTTACAACCACACGTTTATTAATATTTATATCGGTCTCTTATCGAATGTTGTTTTCGATGTAGCAGTTTATTTGTTTTGGTTGAGTTAAGTGGTTCTACCGCTGCTGTAAATACTCAAATCGCTTCAAGCTGAAAACTAACCATAAAGAAAATTAATTATACGATTTTTTTTTATAAAACCATATACCATATACTCTTTTCTGTTCATTATCAACTCCATAGAATGTTCCATATTCTACTCAATCAACAGAATCTAGCTGTAATCCCTTAAACAGAGTTGCATTACAATGAAAAAACGAACAAATTTCCGGACTAGATATTGAAAGCGAAAAAAGGGGTTAATAGAAACCTTTGCTATGATAGTTCAACCAAGATTAGATTCCATTCCTTACGACAGGAGGCCGAGTTTGAAAAATGATGAAAAAATCATCTCCGGTTCCGGCCGTCAGAGGCCCCCTTCAGATACCAGCAAAAATGAAATTTATGAACAAAGTAAAGGGTAATTAACATGTCAGGTTGCGTGAAGTTTCAATGTTATGACGTTATCCGTACCATCTAAGCAGCCTTCTTTGCTCACTTTGAAAATTTGCATGTGCGGTGGCCGCACCCAAGTTACCTTTGGCACACTAGACACAAATGGCCAACGTGACGGGGGGTTGTTTTCTTCTTTTATCTCCACAGGAAGGTTTAGACTCCCCTTCGGGTTGACTTGGTGGGCTCGTGGATGCACGCAATTGATAGCACAAATGTGGTTCTTACAGTGTTTCATAAGCAGAGCTGCCAGAGGGATAGAGCTTTACGAAACAGATTCATGCATTGATGCGTTCGACCTGGAGGATTAAGGAAAGCCGATTTGTACTGGAAGCAGCCTTGCGTTGATGCATTGATGTTGTTGGCAAAAGTGCAGTGGAGATTTACGCTTCCACATAAGATAAATTTTGACAAATAAATCAATCATGATTGAATTTTATTGCAATCGTATTCTGAGACGAAACATGATGTTATTAGTGTAAATAGAACCTTCCAGCAGAGAATGTTTCCCAACGTACTTGTCTTTACACTGCCATGTTAGGAAATTCCTATGAAATCATCATGGAAGAATGCTCAAAGCACATAGATTTCCCAAGATCTCTGTAATGGTGTGACGGTGTGAGAAGGAAATCGCCTGTCGGGAAATGGGTCGATCGGACAGCCGATAGAACTAGTGGTACTCATACTGTGCATTGGTTTCAACCGAAACCTGATCACTCTAGGATACGATGTGCAATTTTCTACGCTGCTTATGATTCCCAAGTTACACGGCGAAGGCATAGTTTCCCATTCGGTAGTAATAATAAATGTAAATAATCTCTCTCCCATTATCGATGGAACGTATCGGGCGGCTCGTTAAGTATTGCTTCTTCACAGCCCAGCCACTGCGCAATCGGTAGGTTTGCATTTGGAAGGAGCTCATAGTTTCTGGGGAAATATCACTTCAGGTAATTTGAGATAAAATGCTAAAGTAATGGCCAGCACCAGATGGCTGGCTGGTGAACAATTGAGATATCAATATCCAGAGAATTAGTATCAGGTTATTCGGCCGTTTCCTGAATGGTAAAAGTGGAATGGTGCAATAGTAGCGGTTACTGTATTGTTTTTTTTTTATTGCATCGCTTCCATGCTTATGTAAATAAGTTACGAGTAAATGGAAGATACGTTTAATTGAATTATTTCTTTAACATGCATTCAAATATGGGTGGAACTTTTTCTACGATACATTACATCGCAGTATAACAGATAAGATTTTCATAAAATTTGATACACCAGGAAAGCGTAAATATGTAATTTTGATCTTTTAAAATTAGTATGTTAATATGTATACTTTTATTACTCTACCATTGGCGGTTGTTGGCGTGGCAGTGTCTCGATACAGAAATTGATTGCTTCCGTTAGCGACCGCAACGTCCGGTTAGCCCGGAGATTCACTGCATTGCACCATTACTACATACCTGTTAGTATGTAGAAGGCCGGAAGGATCGTTACAACCACACGTTTATTAATATTTATATTGGTCTCTTATCGAATGTTGTTTTCGATGTAGCAGTTTATTTGTTTTGGTTGAGTTAAGTGGTTCTACCGCTGCTGTAAATACTCAAATCGCTTCAAGCTGAAAACTAACCATAAAGAAAATTAATTATACGATTTTTTTTTATAAAACCATATACCATATACTCTTTTCTGTTCATTATCAACTCCATAGAATGTTCCATATTCTACTCAATCAACAGAATCTAGCTGTAATCCCTTAAACAGAGTTGCATTACAATGAAAAAACGAACAAATTTCCGGACTAGATATTGAAAGCGAAAAAAGGGGTTAATAGAAACCTTTGCTATGATAGTTCAACCAAGATTAGATTCCATTCCTTACGACAGGAGGCCGAGTTTGAAAAATGATGAAAAAATCATCTCCGGTTCCGGCCGTCAGAGGCCCCCTTCAGATACCAGCAAAAATGAAATTTATGAACAAAGTAAAGGGTAATTAACATGTCAGGTTGCGTGAAGTTTCAATGTTATGACGTTATCCGTACCATCTAAGCAGCCTTCTTTGCTCACTTTGAAAATTTGCATGTGCGGTGGCCGCACCCAAGTTACCTTTGGCACACTAGACACAAATGGCCAACGTGACGGGGGATTGTTTTCTTCTTTTACCTTCCACAGGAAGGTTTAGACTCCCCTTCGGGTTGACTTGGTGGGCTCGTGGATGCACGCAATTGATAGCACAAATGTGGTTCTTACAGTGTTTCATAAGCAGAGCTGCCAGAGGGATAGAGCTTTACGAAACAGATTCATGCATTGATGCGTTCGACCTGGAGGATTAAGGAAAGCCGATTTGTACTGGAAGCAGCCTTGCGTTGATGCATTGATGTTGTTGGCAAAAGTGCAGTGGAGATTTACGCTTCCACATAAGATAAATTTTGACAAACATGATTCGTTGTTATTTATACCGGGTCGCCGCTATCGTTACTGTGCTCGGTTTAAAATCAATCGATAACATGGAGTAAAAATTTGATTATGTGTCTGTTAACACTAAACCGATTATTGGGGAGAAAGGAAATAATACGTTATTTCTTCCTGTTATGTAGAGAGCATACAATTATTCTGCTAGTCAAAAAACGTTTGATCGTTACCGTTGAGAAGATTTTAATTCAAATTAATTAATTTTCATCAAAAAATTATAAGCCGTAAGCTAAGCTTAGTACTATTTCCATACCGTTAAATGGTAAACTAAAATAGGCAGCATATTGTCGACTGACACATCTAGGAACTACTCACAGCCTCTCCATGCAGAAGGCCAGCAATACATCGTCCGATTATTTATTGATCCAATAAGGGTTTTATTTGATCTGAATGGACGAAAGTTCAGCAAGAATCAAAAGGGCACGCGGTCCCGGTAGAAACGCGGTCGCTCAACAACGAAGCTCATCCTTTGAAACCATCCAGTAAACTATTCGTGATCGTCAGCACATTATGAACCACGGTAATCCGTTCGAGAACGTTTCGTTTGAACGCGATGGCTACGTAAGGTTATGGGTGAAGTTGAAAAGAAAAACTGACACTTCCCAAAAAACATGCACTTCAATTCGAATGCTCCAGATTGAGCACGTACAAATAATAAATCACCGCTTATTTGCTAAACGCATTTTGTGGATTGTGGAGAATCGTTTACGACGTTTGCTGGAGTCGTTTCACATCTTTCGACCGTACACTTCGGACCGGATCGTACATCATTCCCACACGGAAATCAATCGTCCAGCAACCACCAAACGTCACGATAAACGTAATTGCGTTATTTTAAGAAGAGTGTACTTCTTTTGATACACTCGAGACAAATCGAGGAAAACTCTTCTAGCTGTCACTAAGCGAAAATCGAACACATACTACGGTTTGGAACGTTCTTATCGTGGGTGATCCACTAGGACAGATTTAGCTAAAGGAAATCCGGCATTAAGTTTATGCAGAAAGGATTAAAGTTTTTTCTAAAAAGTACATCTTCTTTTATAAGCAGGTTTTGTTTAACACAAATGTATCAACCTACTTTATCCCATTCTTTATTATAGTGCTCAATTGTTCTTTCATAAATACACCAGAAAAAATGCCCCCTGTATCTGCAAAGGTGGCTTCCGAAATCTATCCTTAAAGCGATAGGTAGTGGAAAATCGATCAAATAATTTGTCGCCCTAATCTTCGTTAAGTGATTGAATGAATCGTTCAGTCATTCAAGCGGGGATTTGATTCACTTGCCGTGTGAATGGTGGAAGAGATTTATTGGCGCTTGTGTGTCAGACCTAATTGAAGCTATCGTTCGTTCGCTTTTCTTGAGCTTATCCTCGGTACAAGTAAGCGGATCATTGCGCTAGATTGAACACTGGTCCACCTGGAACACATCCGATGACTGATGATGGTTTGGTTTAGGCCAAGAACGGTAGAACAAGACATCGTTTGTGGTGTGGGCATTGAGAAAAGAGTGTTAAATGTTGCTTATAAAGAACCACCGAGAAAAGAAGTAGCATGACTTGTGTTGGATGAGGAAGAAAATGGTTCGCTTACTTTACTGCAATATCCTGAACGTATATTTTATTAGATTAATGCAATGGATTAAAATAAACAATAAGAAATTGAAAAACGATATTATTCCTAAATTGTTGAAGAACAATGTAAGTTATTCGTTCAAACTAGTGCGTTTTTTTCCTTCTACGAGATGCAATATACAAATAATGCCAAACATGAACAAAAACACAAATGCTACAATGACAGCAGTGATGATCCCGTACATAAAGCCCGAATTTTGATTAACTCTACCCGCGGTGGGACGCGTTCGGTTGTTGCCAACATCAATTACTATTCGATAGTTGCATGAACAGTTTTGATCGAAGCGTACTCTAAACGTGTCGTAAGAGAGCGGATCTATGAACAGTGGATCTTCATTTATGGCCATCAATCCAATTTTGTTCGTTTTCTTTTCTTGAAAGTAAAGCTCCATCCCTTCGAATTGCTTTGATCTCGGTTTTACCAGCCGGCAGCCAATGTTGAAGGCGGACGGATTCCACAGGATCACACTAACATTTTCAGCTGCGTTGAATGGTTGCGCTAGGCAGGCGATGTTTACAACGAACCGAAACTCGCGAAACGTTGCGCTCGCTTCCAGGCAACGTCCATGGTCGTGATTGAACAGCGCGAAACGCTCCGGATTCAAATGTTTCATGTAAAAGAATTCGATTTTTTGGTGCAACACTTCAAAATCTAAACCCATTGTCATTTTGGTCTCAGAAAGATCACAGTTTACAAAACCGAATGCAGATCTTGGCACGCAGACCATTAACCAGAAGACAGTGATTCTCATTGTGGGGTTGAAAAATGAGCTAACTGTTCTACTAAACGGTGCGTTGGGAACTGATGATGCTAGAAATGTTCGATTTATGTGAGAGTGTTGAAAGAAGTGTTTTATTACATCACGAAGCAAAATTGGTAGGGGCTCACAAGCCCCTGGAGGATAACAAAGCAATATGCAGAGCGACTTCATATCGTAATGACAATGAAAGACAGGCAATATTAGATGCAATACTTTATTGGATAAGAAGATGGCTCAATGCATTCCTAAGCGGCTTTGCGACTCTATATTTCATGCAAGAATTTGTTAAAGTTTGGCGATCCTATACACTTCTTTAGAATTATTATTTCTCAACACCACGAACTAACACGCATTAACGAGCAAGTGGAGGAATAAAAAGGATCTTATGATCTTAAATGTCTCATGACAGTCGTCAGTAGGATTGTTGTAGTAAAACTGTGATACTTGTTTAAAAAAGGCTAACAGTTTAAACTTATGCTCGTCGAATAATAGTTTTCTTTGTGTACTACTTGTAGTTCCATTTTTCAGCTACAATAATGACCATTACAGTGCTTTCAGAATTTTATCAATACACTATTCCCTGCCGGGCTGCTGACCGCCTGTCAATCAAAATGTGGACAGGCCGCAGAAATCACTGCGCTTAAGTGAGCGATTCTATTTAACCTTTATGAATCTTTTGTCATCTAATACACTCGTCGAACCAAGCGTACAGAAATGATCGGCAAAATGATACTCCATTAGTTGGTGAAAGATGACGGGAAGGTCACGCGTGTCGTCTGCTCGCAATCAATAAGCGTACAAGCATCAGCGATGACGGTGGCAATCATGCTGGATACTTCCATCAAATGTCAACTTTTGACTATCAATCGACGGGGTCAGTACCGAAGGGAAATCGAACGGCCGGAACCAGGCTCAATTATTATGAAATCGGGTGGGCGGAGGAAGGCCAATAGAAATCTGAACCCAAGCGCCCGCTCAAATATCCGCCTGCTGGGGTGTCAGATTAGACGAAAGTGATATATTCTCCGGGGAGTTTATTGACAGGGGCGCGCAGAATGTCAGTCGAGTAACAGTAAGCTCTAGGGGACAAAAGGCCATGCTTCCGTGTGCGGGCTGGGTAGCGATCAATAATCAAAAACCGCTTGGGTTCATGGTAGAGTCAGTTGAGAGCATATAAAAATCGTTAGTATTTTGACGAAATATAACGATCAGATATCGCTTATTGACCAACCTATGCGTGTAATTCTTATCTGCTATTCGATTGAGTTGTGTCTATTCTGAGGACGTCATATGCAAATTCATTGTATCATACGGAAGAGACTAAAAAAAATTAAAGGCTAGAAGCGTGTATAACCTAACAAACCAAATACCAAAAACATAGCAATTAGTAAAGTTATTTGAAAGCAATTTTGAGCATTCGAAGGTTCCACGCATAACCACCGTCGCTAGATAAATGACCGTCCTGCATTCTGTTGTTCATCCACGATCGCTTGAAGCAAACTCTTGAGCATCCAATTCATAATTAGATATTAATGACTAATGACCCAATCAATTCAAAAGATTGCCGATCTCGGTCGATGAACTTTTCGCGATGGGTATATGAATGAATAAAACGTTTGATGGGTTTCTGTGCATTTAAACATTCGCTTTGAAGAGAGTAAAACATTAAGTTGAAAAAGGTAAAAATAAAATAATCCACGCAAGTTGTTTGATTGTTTATAGCAAACATTAATGAATAGTATGTCATTAAGTCTTGAAACTAAAGTATCGCTATAATTTCCCAAATTCGTTAAGCGTTTTTTTTTGGGAAGCCCAATCGTTTAATGAGAAGAAATAAAAAAAAAGCTATATTACATATGATAAAAGCTGATTAAAATAAAAAGACGATAAATAAATCAGCGTTTGCGACAGACACCGACCGACCGGTACACCGTTAGAAGTATCCGAGTTTCTTTTTCCCGTCCGAGTTGCCTCACCCTTCCCCGCAACTTTGGCCCCCGAAATGAATTATTCATAACCAGTTCTGGAACGATTTGTTCGTAATTCATAATTCTGAACAGCCGCGCACTGGTCTGAAGTGAACCCGCCTACCCGTAATTTCGCTGGCAAACGATTCCACCACCAATGAACGGTTATTGTTAGCATGGCAAAAAGTTGTCATCAAATCAAGTAGAAGGCAGCAATGATTGAAATGAATATTAAAATTTCTCCACCACCTTAGGTTCTGCTGCCATCGGTGGGCATGTTTGCTACCACCGGCTAGCGAAATTGTTTTTCCTGTTTATTCCGTCGTGGTTGAGGGGAGGACGGTGGGCGGGCGGGCCATTTTCCGAGAGCGGTGGTGGTTTGCGTTGCATTCAAACCGTTGGTCGGTGAAGGTTTGCGTGCTTACCGGAGGTGTCCGTGCGATTTACATCTTGTTCATCGTTGAAGTGGTTGTTTTATTATTTGCAGGTGCGCCCCGCGGATGGGTTTCCTTTTAATTATTTCCAGCGTCTTGTACCGTTTGGAATCACGTGATTATTAAACAATAATCATAACAAAAGGAACTTTTGTGCAAGATGGTTCCCAGCGTAAAAAACCCCATCAAAAGAGAAATTTGCAACGAAAGCTGGTCGAAATAATGAAATCAGCAGTGGAAGGTGAAGCAGACCTTTCAATTTGTTTATCATTTGGCGAGAAGTAATTGTTTGTTGTTTGGTGATTTTTCACTTGAAAAGAAGAAAACAATCTTTTCAGAAATGTTTAAAGAAATCTGAGATTTTCCGTGATATCGCACATGACACATCACGCAGTAAAAGTCATTTATTATTCAATACAGTATTTAGACAATGGGAAACAGTTGTAAGAAACATGACACAACCGTAAAGCTTGTATGCTTTTGTGACCGTGACTATTTAGAGGGCATGCCTTCGTGGCAGAGGTTAACAATAGTGGAAAGTGTTTGTTTCTCATTGCTATTGTCACTTGTTTGCATCTCATAGAAGGCTTGTTAAGAAGTCCCAGCAGTTCTGTTGGTACGATTTCGTTCTCCAATGCACACTATAAGAATGATGTTCAAACAAGCTGGTGCACTGTTTTGCCTGTTTTAATTGCCTTACTACACCAATTAAAACACGAATCCTAACAAAAAAGCGAGACACAGGAATATAAAACGAAAAATAAACTTTCTGTACACCAAATTTGGCCAAACTCTCTCGCAAATTAAATATCTCTTTATTAAAAATATGTTTTTCTTGTCTTATTTGTTGTGAACATTTGATCTGCTTCTTCAAGCGCGTTATACACGCAAAACAGAGAACCAAACGCTTACCGTTAATTACCGTCCTGTTTGTACCCGTACTTGGGGGAGAAAACCGGACCAATCTACACATAATAATGAGCAGAAATCATGACATGTACTGTGTAACCATTTGTGCGAGTGGGGAGGTTTTTGTTTTGCGTGTTTGTGGAACCAACACAGACGGGTTGCGGTTCCGTCCGAAATGGAACCCAATGGTTACAGTAGCATAAGGTCGTGAAACACACCTCACGGCGATGGTTTGTAATGCAAATGTGGACAAGCAGTCAAAATGTTGTTATCATCGAACGGAACAGCCGCAAGTTTTCTGGCCGTGACAGGACCGCATGCCAAAAACCACGGGTTTGGCTCAGGTTTGGCCCTAAACGGGCACATTTGCCACCGGTTTGGTGTACTACGTACGTCCGCTGGACGTTTTCTGACAGGCATTCATTTTGAGAATTTAAATGAGCCGGAGAAATAAACGGGTGCGTACCGGTTTCTGTGTGTGTGTCTCGTTTAGGTTCGAAGGCTCGATCCGATGGAAGGATTGTAGGAGTAGATTCTTGACATTTCCTGGGAGTAGTATTACGGTTGCAATATTATTCTTTGCATCGTGTAAAAGATATGCGTCAGCTTGATAGTGCGCATTTAGTGAAAGTGTCATCGGTCTAGCTGTGAGCTGTGACCATTTATTCCACTGCTATTGATACAAACGTAACCGTATACCGTAACCGTACCGTTTTGGGGCACAACAGTATCGTGGCAGTAGTTATGCCGGAGCCGGGCACACCGACACAGACAGCTATTTATCTTTAGTTCCATAAATTTGACCACCAGCGGCCACCAGTTCCACCCAAGCAATGGTGACATCCCGAATGATAAAAACCGATTCGCACCGGAAGGCTACCCGCATCGGCTGCATCTATTTTGAAGTACGGCCTGTGCACTTCCCGGTCCCGGGTTCTTTCCCCCTCCGGGTACCGTATTCCATTTCCGGTCCGGACAGTTGTGAGAGTTATCACCATAACAATACGGAACCGGGTCTTGTTGACAATTCAGGGATAACGGAGTGCGAATCGCATTTTGCTTCGAAACGCTTTTGTGAAACATGCATCTGACGGATCGTGCATGTTAATTGCAACCGTGTGTGTGTGTGTGAGTCCGACATTTGTGTGTCGCTGGATATATTGCACTGGCAAATGAACAGGGAAGTTCGAGAGTAAGTAAATTTCGGTACCACCTGTTTAGCCGACACAAGTGAGATTGACTTTGACACGTTTCGAACGACACCACGATGTCCGGGAACGTTATATACAATAAATGTCATCAGCTTAGCAGTAAGATTTATCCTGTTTTCAAGAGCCTTTTTATAAGATAAAAGTGTTTGATTGTTCAGTTGGCTGCACGAGTACATTATCTTAAACAAAACACCTTGATTTTCAACTGCAGTTGGCAAGATTGCTGAAGGTACGATGGGGCCGATACAACCCGCAGAATATATATCAGGTTCTTAAATCTAAGGTAAAATAGATATGGGGGGG